>JAQGAC010001684.1:0-12869 GCA_034696585.1 Isotomurus maculatus | reverse complement strand
CTATTGCGAAATATTCAGACGCTATTTCTCCTTCTACGAAGTCCCGGTTGTTTAAATATTTGTCACTAATCACAGGATCTGAGTCGCGTGTAATGTCGATTGATGTTTGTGTGCTGTTGATTTCCATTGAGAGAGGAGGAATTTGTCCGTATTCAACAATCAAGGGAACACCGGAACTGAAGTAGCAAGGATCACTTTCGTAACAGTTGCTCACATGAATGTGATCTACTTCCCATCCAGCTACAGTTTTTTCAAAGTTTTGAATACTAGTGTGGATAAAAAATTTATTAAAGAAAACGTACATTCTTCAGCACAATCCTTAAAGAACGGCTCCTGCTGTAGTGTTTTCACATTATTCGCTTTTTCAACTTGAACAAAGGAACAAGAGACTGCTAATGTAAAGCCAAATATACTTAATGAGCGATGCATTAGTTACAAGGCAATTATAAAGTAATTAGCAGTAGTTAAACGATGCGATGGAGTACAATCAGTTGTGAAAATACCTTAAAAGTAAAATATATTTTCATCCTCCAACGGATGGCCTTTGTTAAATGGGAAAACATGTTATTCGAGTTTTGGCCATCAAATATTTAGTATCCTTGTTTTGATCCCAGATTAAATTCAGGTTAGACTTGTTTTGGGAAACGTGAAATAATAGTTCACGATCATTTGTGGACGAACTTAAAGTCAATAAGCTTTTAAATTTATTTCCAAACTGGGTGTTTTCAACGAAGTGCATTTTGTTCTACACTCAGTAGAAATCTCCATGCGTCTCAGAAACTCCCAAAATATAACTGCTGCAACAATTTCAATTCATACATATTTCGACCCAGAGCTGTAATAGTTCATCCCAGTTCACCCCATCGGAAATTCCAGAGTTTTCGTGTTGAAAATTTCAAGGTCCTCAAACGATTCATTATTTGATTACCTAAAGGCTTGTGTACCTACCGAAATTATTTGATATTGGAAAGTCTATCTGCAAGAGGTCATATTTTAAATCCAGGCCCAACAGGATGTGTATACAAACTTTGTAACAAAATTCTTGACGCTCGAAGTTCGCTTCTTTGTATTTCATTCAATTCCTTTCTATTCCTTTAGCTTGATTCCTTTCTATGCCGTTCATAATCTGTTAAAGCACCGACTCTGTTGAGCAACGAATGAATGTTTGAGAGTACAATAACAACCTTTAGCTTCACTAAAATTCGCTTCTGAAAAATTGGATCCCCAGTAACAGTGGAACAAAACTGAAATTGAAAATAAATGGATCACCTTGAAACATACCGCAGAATAGGTTCTGAATGCTTAGATGTTTAACCCCTATATATGTGCAAATGTCAAATACCTATCCAAATGTATACACACGTGATATATTTATACTCTGAACACTTCACTCTCTTCTGTTTTATTTATAAAAGTAGGAACTTTGTACTCACCTTCGAGTGTGGAGGTACCAAAGTGTCCATGCCCTCAATATATAAACGTTTTGAAGCTGACGGTGGTCCAGTTGCTTGTAGGCTTCACCACTGAAATTGTAACAATGGAGCTCCTCCTTTCTCTCTCCCTTGCAGTTTTGATTTCGTGTATGCCGTCATTTTAACCCATATTTCTTGAGCTAGCTCTAACCAATTTGTAATTTTATTTATTTAGCTGTAAACTGTAAATCCCCTCAGGTTCCGGATGACGGAAGGCTGATAGTCGGAGGTAAAAACGCTAAAATTGGCGAAATACCATACATACTGTCTCTCAGAAAAGATGGAAAGCATTTCTGTGGGGCTTCCCTAATAGAACCCGGAAAAGCTGTGACAGCAGGTACGCATCTTACAGCATGTATATTAATTTCGAATATTAATCTGTTTTTTTCTGTGTAGCTCATTGCGTTGATGGATTACAAGCGAAGGATATTACTGTCGTAGCTGGAACAATTAGGAGCGATAAGGTCGAAATGAAGTCACAAACGAGAAGCGTGAAAAAGATCACTACCCATCCTGGTTACAACCCAAATACCCATGCCAACGACATTGCCCTTATCTTCGTGTTAAGTGATTTTGAAATCAACTCGAATGTTGCTACGATTCCAATCCGAGCCCAACATACTCAGACTTACGGTGACCTTCTGGTCTCAGGCTGGGGAGTTAGATTTCCAGGAGGACAACTTACGAATGTCCTGCAGAAGGTCGTTGTTCCATTCGTGTCTGATGCGAAATGCCGAGAAAATTATCCAGGAGGGAGAATTCTGGACACCATGCTCTGTGCTGGTTTTGATGAGGGAGGTAAGGATTCCTGCTATGGAGATTCTGGAGGTCCTCTCGTTTCTATTGGAACAAAAGAACTTGCTGGGATCGTTTCATGGGGAGAAGGATGTGCTCGCCCGAATAAACCTGGTGTCTACACGGAAGTATCATATTACACCGACTGGATTAACACACAGGAAGTTTCATAGCAACCTTTTTGACACTCCTTGAGTCCTAGTTCGTGGATTACTTGAGATTTTACTTGGAGGAGATAATTTGTTAGTTTCGAATTCCTTTTACTCCTTTTCTTCCTAAAATTTGTTTCAAATGTGTTTTCCGGAATTGCAATAATGACGATGGAGTGGTAGGTATATTGTTTTTCTAATAAATTAATAATTTGTATTGAATACATGGTATTCCATTTTTTCACTTCCGCCGCCCTTCAGTTATTTGTATGGAAAGTAAAGGAATCAAAAGTGAAGAATTAAAAGTAAAGGACTAAGAATTAAAGAATGAAAAGAAATGGAATGCAAAGTCAGGGTATGTTAATTAATGCAACTCTGCAGTAGTCTTCTGAAGTTGTTCACAGTTTTTCATAATTTGGAGAAAAAGTTGAGCTCATAAACTATCATACCGCTAAAATTTCACTGCCGAATTGCACATTCACTTCAGAAGTCATTTGGCTGAAATTGGGAAACAAATGCACGAAAGTTACTTTTTTCCTGTTTGTTAAATAATGATTAATATGTTGTCCGATATTCGTTAACCTCTTTAATTAGCTGTTCTCTATAACTTAATGTACAAAAATGTACATTAGTTCCTTTTTATCCTTATCCTTATCTTTTGATCACCAAATCCTAAGAGCAACGAATAAAGGGTTAACAGGATTAAAATACATTAGGCTTTACTGCAAACCATTTGTGAAAGTTTGGCTTCCCAGTGTGTATTAGTGCACACACTGCAGACCTTAAATTGTAGGAAAAAGTTCAACCTCACCCAAAAGGCAAATCAGATTCCGCACAGTACACATTCCACTTAGACAACGAACCCTTGCTAAGCTTAAAAAACTCGGATACCTTTCACCACCTAAAACAAGCCCACACTGCTTCTATCCTGTTGACTTCATTGCCTTCTTTTGAAAAATAAAGAATACCAGGATCTTAGACAACTCTTAGGTACCACAGAATTTATGTCCTGTATGTCTTTGACCTCTCCCAGGTACAAAAAAATTCAGGGTGGGACCCGCGGGCGCCCGGAGCGTCACTCGTCCCCACGACGTCTTTGGTGACGTCGTCGGGCGAGGGGAAGGCGACTCTCCCTGCGCAACCTTCCTCCGCAGGGACAGTTGGAGACACTTTGGGGGTCTCTGCAGGAACTTTCCGCTTCGTCGACTTTTGAGGGAACTCAGGAGACACGAATTCATCGCGAACCTCCTTTGGGGGTTCCTCTGGAGGAACCTTTTCAGCCATCCTGGGCTTCACCCCTGAGGGACTCGGGTTCTGGTGACAGAATCGCACCCTCGAGTCCCCCTCCAAAATGACCTACACGTTCCTTCCTCCTCCGACTCCTCCGCAGGTTTCTCCGCTCCAGCGGGTTTGTCAGGGACCCCCTCGTTATCCCCGGGAACTAAACCTCCACTGCCTCAACCCCCTCCACCGTCCGAGGGGCATCTCTCGACCTTTCCGTACGGCTCCTTCGTTGGCGCCACCTCCTCCTCCCCAGCCGAAGGAACTGACTCTCATGCGCAGACTCCCTCCGCTGCTACTTTTCCCGCCCTGCCCTCTACGCTCCCCTGCCTCCGCCTCCGCCTCCACGGCCTTCACCATCGCAGGAACCCTACCGTCTCCTCCAGAGGAAAAGGCTCCTCCTCCTCCTCCAGAGGACCTTCCTAGACGCCCCCTTTGCCCTTCATCTTGAGGTCAATTTGTTTGGGCTCCGTCATCTGAGGCTCCTCCTCTCTGGGGACGAATACGAGAGACTCCTCCTCCTTCCCTGGACTCCTCCGTCTCTTGACACCTCTTCCGGAGTGTGGGGAAAGATAGGGGCGTCCTGAGAACCCTCCGCCCGCATTCTCGTCTCCTCCACCTTCACCGCCTTCTGCTTCCCAACAACTGCTACTTAACATACCCATGTTAAGTAATACAACTCTAAAGTAGTCATCTAAAGTTATTGACAGTTTTCATAATTTGAAGAAAAATCTCACTCGTAAACTGTTATGTTAAATTTCACTGACAAATTGACCCTTCCCTTATTATTTGGCTGAATATGGGAAACTGCATGTACGAAAAGGACATTTTTCTTGTGAGTCAACTAATGATTTATATCTTGTCCGATATTCTTTGACTTCTTTAATTTTCTGTTCTCGATAACTTGATTTAAGTGTTTATCGTTTGTCCTAAAATTTGAAACTAATTTGAACTTGATATCAATCTGGGCAAAAAATGTCAAGTGGTAAGCTTGAGTTGCTATTCACATGCTTTGAATTACTCGGCACAGAACTTGGCTACGTGGAATATAATTAAAATTAAATGTAGGTTTTAACAGTGAAAATAATCAACCTTGTTTTAACAATAAAGTTGTGAATTGAATATTTTTGCATGAGTTTATGAGTCACTAGGAAGCAAGAAATAATTTGATTCTTATTTCCTGATCCCATTTTATTCCGTTCCTTATCGGTTGAACACAAAATTCTCAGAGCAACGAACAAAGGGTTCCCAGTACAAAAATAAATAATAAAATGCTACCTTCAGCTTTCCTAGAAAACACATTTGAAAGTTTCATTTGCAGCTTTGGTTATCACACGACAGACTTAGGTTGCACATACTCAGACAATAGACCCTTTTTAAATTTAGAAATGTCAAATACCCTTTTCATTACAAAGCTAACGTGACCTACTTTCATCCGGTTAACTTCATTGTCTTTTCATAAATAAAAAACACTAGCTTAAATCGCGGTATTTTGAAATATATTTTCCCAGTATCATGAATACCACTGGGGTACATAACACATTCTGATACTAAATATAAAAGCATGTTTGAAATTGAATGTTGGCCAGTTGCAAGTTTGCTTCACAACATAAATCGTTACTTTGGAGCTCTTCCTAATCCTCATCCTTGCTGCTACTATGGTCTGTAAGTCGTTAGTGTCTGTCGTCTTGTGTGATACAATTTGTTTTCATCAGGTCTTAAGTATTTTGAATTCAATTTAGCTCTTCCCTGCGGTTACCGTGCGGTTCCGGTTGGCGAAAGGCTGATAATCGGAGGCTTAGACGCTAAACTCGGCGAATTTCCACATCAACTGTCTGTAAGAAAGTTGGGACTGCATTCCTGTGGGGCTTCCCTGATTGAACCTGGAAAAGTTTTGACATCAGGTACGACTCTTACTGCGTCCTTAATCCTTCGGCTCTTGATCTGTATTTATGTGTGCAGCTCGTTGCGTCGCTGATATTCCAAGGATATGGCTAACTGTCTTAGCTGGAACAATTTATAGCGCAGCTCTCCCTTCGACAGCACAGACGAGAAGGGTCAACAAAATAATAGTCCATCCGAATTACAACAAAGACACATTTGAAAATGACATTGCAGTTCTTTTCGTGTCAAGCGACTTTGAACTCGGCTTGAATGTCAATACGGTTCGAATTTGCACCACAACTATTTCAACAGGTTTTTCTGGTACCGTCACTGGCTGGGGAGCCCGAGTTGAAGGAGGTCTAGGAACACTTGTCCTCCGGAAAGCTACTGTTCCATTCGTTTCTGATGAGAATTGCCGAGCAGATTATTCAGTCGAGAGTATCAAGGACAGCATGTTGTGTGCTGGTTATGATGAGGGAGGCGACGATGCATGCCAAGGGGATACCGGAGGTCCACTCATTCTCCAAGAAAGTGGACAGCTTGTTGGAATTGTTTCATGGGGAAAAGGATGCGGGCGCCCTAACAAACCTCACGTCTACACCCAAGTCTCATATTTTGCTGGCTGGATTAACGCTCAGAATGCTTAATCATATTCGTTGAAGTATTGTTCAAAGTTTGTTCTCTCTTTGTTTCAAGATTCTTTGAAGTAAAGTTAGGAATAAATTATTGGTTTCTTTAAATCCTGCCTACACATTTTTTTCAAAATTTTGTTTAAATCTGTTTTCAGTGTAAAACGTTTATTAATTTGGTAATAAATTCATAATGAAAATTTAATATTCGGAAATCACCAAGGTCGTACTTTTGTAATTTGTTACATTTGCGTTCGACGAAACGTCTAAGAATCACAGGTATCATCATCATCGTATGTGATACATCATTTGCAAATAAATTGTTTGAGCTTGGAAGTCTACAAAGTAAACGATTCAAAGGTAATGAAAATTAAACGACTGATTGTGAGAATTAAAGAATTAAAAGGTATTGGAATGCAAAGCTGAAAGAAAAGTCCGGGTATTCATCTAAAGCTGTTCACAGGTTTTCATAATTTGGAGAAAAATTTGTGCTCATAAAGGTCCTAAGGAGAAGGAAGAGGATGTCACGTGAGAAAATGTGGATAGGTTGTTATAAATTTAGGCATTAGAATACAAACATTACAAACATAAGCTTAATTTTAATTAATTTGAATAATAATTTAAATAGTATTTTTTTACATTAAATTTAAAAACCTGACAACCATAGATATGCCGGGATTATGCTTGGTACTCAATTCTTCATGTTATTGGTTTGCATCTTACAATGGAACATCTTTGGCGGCTTAAGCCCGATTGGTTCCAAAATTTTTTGATGAGTTTATATAGTCCAAACTTAAAGAAAGTACTCTTGATCATTTTCTTGAATAGCCTCTTTTATAGAAGTTATAGCAGCGCGAAAATATCAGTAAAAACCGGTGAAAACGGCCTTTTTGCTTTGTCCCATCTTGGCCTATAGTAATCTTTTCATACCTGCCTATGTTTAAATTCCTGAGGTTAACCTTGCGGGGTATGGGAAGATTACTATAGGCCAAGATGGGAGAAAGCAAAAAGGCAGTTTTCACCGGTTTTCACCGATATTTATGCGCGGCGCTAGCTTCTATAAAAGGGGCTATTCAAGAAAATGGTCAAGAGTACTTTCGTTAAGTTTCAACCATATAAACCCATAAAAAAATTTTGGAACCAATCGGGCTTAAGCCGCCAAAGATGTTCTATTGTTAGTGTCTTTTTGTTACGTTCATTTATGCGCCTAATATAATTAATAAAGTTTTTAATTTCGCATTACATTCCCATTTTGAATTTGAACAAATAGATTTCAATTCAAAAGTTCCATCCAAACGGTTTTTGCTAAATTTGGCTTACATTATTGTAGTTAGTCGCAAAAATGTTTTCCGAAAAATGTGTATTTATTTCCTAATAGTTGGAATAAATCAATAATAAAGCCTTAAACTTCCCGGAATATTTTGAATTAATTAAGGAAACATCTTCTTTGTGTACTTAGGAATAGAGGAACGAATTCTACGTAATATATTTAACATATATTTATCTCCTACTGCTACAATTCCGTTCCATATTTTACTTCAAAGATTTTGATGTGTTTGCTTTCCGTTCTTTTATTCTTTGAATTTACTTTAACTTGTTTATAATTCAGTCACTTGTTTTCCAAAATCTTAACCTGAATAATTGTTATCCCGTTCCATAGCGTTTTATTACCAAATCCTCAGACAAACAAACAAAAGGTTCGTTGTAAAAAGCTTTACTAGGAACCACTTGATAAAGTTCGCCTATCAAGTGAGTGGAAGGACACACCTGAAATTGGAAGAGTAAGGTAAACCTCACCCAATCGGCAGAAATAAACTCCACAGGCTGAGACAAAAACCCTTTTTATTTTTTGAAAGCTGCATAGCCTTTAGGATATAAAACAAGCTTGAATTACTTCTATCCTGTTCACTTCCTTGTCTTCTTCTGAGCTAAGAAAATAATAGCGTAGACACCGTCTGGGTACAAAAAGAGTCAGGTCCGGAATATAAAAACATTCCTTCAATTGACGGTTACCCAGTTGCTAGTTTGCTTCACTACTGAAATCTTGACCATGGAGCTCTTCCTCATTCTCATTCTTGCTTTTTCACTGTCTGGTAAGCCGTCAGGGTGGTAAACATTTTTTCATTAGCCTAACTAATTTGGAATTGTATTTAGCTGTTCACTCCAAATTCCTTGCGGGTCCCGATGGCAAAAGGCTGATCGTCGGAGGTGAAGACGCCAAACTCGGTGAACTGCCTTACCAAGTGTCTCTGAGAAGAGGCGGATCCCATTTCTGCGGGGGTTCCCTGCTTGGTGAAGGAAACGTTTTGACAGCAGGTATGACTCTAACTGAGGGTGTGTCCACTTCGTTTATTAATCTGTCTTTATCTGTGCAGCTCATTGTGTAGATGGCTCTGTTACGATTGGTCTTACGGTTGTGGCTGGAACAATTGAGAGAGCAACGCTACCACCGAAAGGCCAGACGAGATTCGTTAAAAAGATAATTGTCCATCCGAACTACAACAAAGAAACCGTAGAGAACGACATTGCGGTTCTTTTCCTGTTCAGGAACTTCGCGATCGACTCGAATATCAACACGGTTGATATTCCGGAACAACTTGCTGAGACGTCAGGGGACCTTCTTGTCTCAGGCTGGGGAGCTGAAAAGGAAGGAGGTTCAGGAACAAGTGTTCTCAAGAAGGTTGTTGTTCCATTCGTGGATGATAAGAAATGCCGATCACAGTATTCAGTGGAGAGTATCAAGGACAGCATGTTGTGTGCTGGTCTTGATGAGGGAGGCAAGGATTCATGCCAAGGGGATTCCGGAGGTCCACTCGTGTGTCTTGGAACGAGAAAACTTGTTGGAATAGTTTCATGGGGAGATGGTTGTGCCGGCCCCAACAAACCTGGCGTCTACACAGAAGTGTCTTATTTTTCTGACTGGATTAAAGAACAGATAGCTTAATCAGGTTCTTTGAAACATACATTTTGTCTTGGTTTCAAGATTATTTGCAGTAAAATTTAGAAAAGATGATTCGTTACTTTCTCAATCCTTGCTACTCCCTTTCTTCAAATGTGTGATTCAATATGTATTTAGGAATTGTAATCATAAAAACAACGTTTTTAAAATTGTGTAATAAATTCAAAATGAGCATTGAGTAATTGGAAATTCTTATGGTAACTGTCTACCTTCTTTCATAAATTTTTTTTTGTGTCGCTCTTGGATGCTTTACTGATGAATTTGGAAAAAATAAAAAAATTTGATTTAAAAAAAGAATTTTGGATAACTTTATCTATTGGGATGAACAATATACTAGTTATTTAAAGCTTGAATGACTAACTCAGTCATCCTGTTAAAATAAGTATTTCGGTATGTGTGGTAAACAATATGTCATATTCAACTATCTTAAACATCAATCAGTTATTTTATGACACCCTTCCGTGTATTTGTCTGTCATTTAATACGCGAAAATTGTAATTTATATACTGTTAAAAGGATCGGCATGATCGTATTATTCAAGTTTGCGCTAGTTTTCAACGACTAAAATGTACATACTTGCGGCAGGAAACCTTACGAAGCTTTATAACTATGAAAATTGATCGGTTTCTCTGCGCTATTTTTTATATCCAGTTAACACCAGTGGCAAAACTTAACAATATACTTCTTGCCAAGAATTTCATTTGTCCCCATATACTCTTACATCCGATTTTTGAAAGCTAGAAAACCACAGCAACCAACCATAACGTTCCGGAAGTCGACTTTTGAAAGATTACTATCACTAAATATTGTTCCGAAGCTGCTTTATTTGTAATAGGTGTAACGCTTACAATTTTATTATTATGCCAAAGTCTTGAGGCTTGCAGAATTCAAGAGTTAATGCTAGCCACGAGACAAACGAACCAATTCTCAAAAGCCGAAAATCACATCATATGCGCCTCATTATATCTTGAAGTTACTCAAACTACCAGGCATGGTTTCCCTACCTCCGCTATAATTTTATTATAAGTCCTTTGTAGCGATATTCAAAGGTACGGATTTGAAATCGATAACCTAGGTTTGTTGCTACCTTGACGGTCTACACTTTTATAAGTACTAGGGCGAGCTCGGTTGGTGAGTGGCGAAAAACTAATGTAGGTCACAATCTAAAACTGGGGTTCAGATAGCCTAATTGGTTGGATTTATGGGATTATGTAATCCGTCCATGTAGCTGTTTGTTCCTGTTACTCAAATTGGGGTATCAAACATGTACAAGTATTATCCTTTCCAGTCAAATTTCTCTTTTTTAAAGTGTTAGGAATCATAGCTCCTCACACTCCTCACTACAATTCCTTCCTTCCTTCAGTATTGCACAAGTGGCTCGGTAGTCTAATTGGTAGGACAGTTGCCCGGTTAGCGACAGGTCCGGGCTTCGAGACCCAGTCGAGCTTTACTTTTGCAAACATCCTAACAAAAGTATGACAATTTCCTCAACTAACCATTTTGTTTACGCTCCCTTTATTTCGCTTTACTCACTACAGCTTTGCTTAAATACATCTGTATATCCTTTTCCCATAATTTCTTTTTTGGTTTTGATTTGTCTGTTTCCATTTCTTCTTTGTTATGCATTCATTTCCTTTTAATTCCTTTCTATGGCGTTCATTATCTTTTCAAGTACCAAATAATTTTAGCACCGAATCAATGTTTGAGAGTACAACAACACCCTTAGCTTAACTGGAAGTCAATGCATTTGTCCACACATGGTTTAAATTTTGAGGAAATGTCGAACTTATGCCGTACAGTACCTTTATACATCGTTTATTGGGGAACAATTTGTTTCTAAAGTTATTTTGAACATGCACACAGGACTTCTGACACCAAAATTAATTTGGAATAAACTATGTAGGAGATCCTGGAAGAATTTTTTTATCGTTTTTCCTTATACTGATGACGTAATTGTACCCTTAATTTCATTCTTTCTTGCTTCTTATTGCTACGACATAACTTCATAATGGATTTTTATATGCGGAGATACTGCGTGAAAAGTAAAGGAATGGAAAGTAAAGGATTGAAAAGTGAAGAATGAAATGTAAAGAGGACCGACTAAAGTTAGGGTAGGCTGGGGAGCCACAAAGGAAGGAGGACCAGGCACACATGACCTCCGGAAAGTGGTTGTTCCGTTTGTGTCTGATGAGAAATGCCGAACCCAATATTCAGTAGAGAGTATCAAGGACAGCATGTTGTGTGCTGGTTTTGATGAGGGAGACAAGGATGCTTGTCAAGGGGATTCCGGAGGTCCTCTCGTTTCTGTGAAGACGGGGAAAATTGTTGGGATCGTCTCATGGGGAGAAGGATGTGCTCGTCCCAAGAAACCCGGCGTATACACTGAAGTTTCATATTACACCAAATGGATCGAAGAACAGAAAGCTTAATCATTATCTTTTAATCATATCTTCTGTCTTTGTTCGAAGATATTTTGCATTAAATATGGAATATAAAATTTGTGTTTCGAATTCCCTTTCGGTTTCTTTCCAAATAATATTTTTATTCTGTAAGCAGGAATCCCACTTATAAAACGGGAGTGTATACTGTTTTATATTTTCGAAATAAATTCCAAATTTGCATTGAGCATTTGGTAATCACCACTGTCGTCTACGCAGTCCTTCAGTTCTTTGTGTAATTCCCTTGGGTGGGTCCTACGTAAGTTTAGCCCTGATTTAACATGATAAGGCCTCAACGTTCGTGTGAATGACGCATAGGCTGTGAAGAGGATTACAAACATCACAGGACATGGATAATTGTTCCTACTCTTTATGGAAAATCTACTGGCTTGTTTATCTTATCCTTTTTCTATAAAAAAAATAACTGAATACTTCAAGCCATCTTCAGTGTCGTTGTACACTGCACGCCCAAGACATAAGCAATTCACAAAGATCGAATTCCCTTCACCCCTCCATTAATGTGCAATGTGTTCGTAAACTGGCACTGAATATTAACTCAGGTACTGAACTATATTTTCCTTGACTTACAAATATGATACCCAGAAACAAACCACCCTTCAAGTCGGAACCTTATGCGTTAAGATTGCGCGAATATTAATGCGCTACATTTCGTAAACACGCTTTAGATAACGATTGATTTCTTTGAAAGCGTTTTGGAACATAATCTGTTTCTCAGTCTCACTGTATAGCAGCTCTAAGGGCTTTGCATGCTGAAGGTTCTTAAGGTAATGGTTTCAAGTGTTTTACGCAGTTTATTCGTAAGGATGTTTAAGTTGAAAGGATCAATTCGTCACACAGGTTTAAACTCCTAGGTTTCAACAAACGAGCTCTTAATATTGATTCAAACATCCTGAAATAAAACTAATGTATGCTTCCTTTTTCATACGCTGTACTTGAGAGCTCGCATTTTAATACAATTCTTATTAGGTAAATGTGCTAATTACAGTAATTATTGTTACGAAAGGATGCTACATGTAAATTAATGTAATGCATGATTAAAAGTTTGGACAAAGTTTAGGTGGAACTATTCCACATTCATGAATTTTTCATCCTTCGCCACACACACGAATGCCACTTCGCACCGTCTTCAGTTGGGTTCATCCCCCGTCGTCTTCGGACTTGTTGCTCTCAACAGGAGTGACCACAAAGTCCGGGACTCTCTCTGAGGCAGGCTGAGAAATCCCGACGTCTTCATTCGTCTG
>JAQGAC010001683.1:0-12870 GCA_034696585.1 Isotomurus maculatus | reverse complement strand
TTATATAGTTTGTTAAACGTAATGACTCACTCGTGAGCAGTTTCGCAATAAATTCTAATTCTAATTCTAATTCTAATAAATTGTCTCGATTCAGTCACTGACAATCTCCCCCCTTGAAGACGCTGCGGCTTCTTCACCAACACCGAAGTCGACCGCGTCATCTGCTCCTCGAACGTCCAACTTCACCAGCTTGACCACTGCCCTTCGCAGAACACAGTGGTAGAATCTGACGCCCACCCCTTTTACTTGTCTGTCTCTTCCTGGGAACACTTGCTCCACGATTCCCATGGGCCACGTATTCCGCGGGTTGTGTTGGTCAACTTCCAAAACCACGTCTCCGGTCTTGAGTGGTTCCGATCCTTCCTCCATTTCTCCCGGTTCAGTAACGTTGGCAGAACCTCCTTCACCCATCGAAATCAAAACAAGTCGGTTAAGACTCCTCCATTGTTTCCTCAAGCACAAAGTCTAGAGCGTCTCGTCCGACGGATATTTCTCCTTCAGCGGAGAAAAGGGCAACCTTCACTGACTGCACCAGCCGCTCCCAGCTCCCGTCCATATGAGGAGCTGCGGGGATAATGAACTTCCCCTCCACACCTTTCTTGCAGCACTCTTCTTGCAGCTTCAACTGGTCCAAGTCGTCCAGGGCTTTCCTCAATTCGACGGCAGCTTCACTGAAATTAGTTTCGTTGTCGCTCCACGTGACATTTGGGCAGCCTCTTCTTCCGAAGGATCTCCTGAGTGCCATAATGCACGAGAATGAGCAATCTCGACGTGAACAGCTCGGGTGCTCAGGCAAGTAAATAGAGCTCCGTAATGTTTCTCATGATGATGTCCTACTGTCACTTCAACAGGTCCAAAATAGTCAACTCCACACTTGCTGAAAGGATTTCTACCTTGAATGAGTTTTGCTGCTGGTAAGACGGCCATTCCTGGAGCGACAGGCTTCACTCTCTTATTCTTGCAGATCTGGCAAGAACTCCAAGCACTTCGAACTGCAGCTCGGATATTGAGGATGCAATACAGCTGCCTCAACTCGTTGACAACCCGCTCCATTCGGTGATGTTCTCCTTTATAATGATGATGTTGGATGACGTGTTAAGGAATGCTTCTGGTCCAAAATAACGGGATACTCTGCACCTTCTTCCACACACTCCGTTTTCTGAAGTCTTCCACTCAGTCTCATAACTCCATTTCTGTCCAACATGACACTAAGCGTCTTCAGTCAGGAGTGGCTGGAAAAGGTTTCCCTGGTGTCAAACATTCCAATTCTTCAGGAAAGGAGTCCTTCTGTATTACTTTCCACAGAAAAACTTCTCATTTTAGCGTGTCTTTTGGAGCAATTCCCAGGGCCGACTTTTAATATGTCTTCCGGCACAGGTTCAAAAACTTGATTACTTGTGCCCTGCGTCGCAAAAGTTTCATACAGGATGGGCACTTGTCGTAGTCGATGAGTGTCTCTTGCTTCTCACTCACGGTGCCAACGTTTCTTTCTTAACTTCCAATAGTTCTCCGGGAATCGGTTCAGCCTTCTCCTTTGTTGGCAGCATTGGCCAATCCTCTTCCTCTTATTTCAGTAGCGCAGGACCACAAATCCAACGGCTTGTAGGAAGGAAATCTGACGGAGACTCCAGACGTGTCATCTCATCTGCTACATTGGCGGTTGACACCCATCTCCATTCTCCTGGATTGGTTTTCTCTGGGATATCTCCCACACGGTGAGCGACGTAAGCTTGATATCGCTTTCCTTCTGACTGCAGCCAACGCAGTACAGTACGGCTGTCAGACCAATATACAGTCCGGGTAACTGCCACGTCGTGGGATTCTTTGATGAACTCAGCCATCCGAATTCCCAGAAGAGCTTCTTGAAACTCGAGTCCGGCAATTGATAAGCTATTCAGTGGTGCTACGCGTGACTTCAAATTCACCAAAACAATTTCTATTAATTCTGCTCGTTTAATTCGGAAATAAACCACTGCTCCAAAGGCTTCCTCACTTGCGTCACAATCGACGTGTAGCTAGACGTTTTCTGCTGTAGTGTAGAATGATGAGTAACATAGTGGAAGGAAGAAGTTCTGAATATTCTTCAGTTCCGAAATCCAATGTTGAAATAAAGCCCTAAGACTTGTTGGTATGTCATAATCAATCCCGCCTGAGACTTCCATGTTGCTTCCAACATTATCTTCGCTTTCCCCGTAAAGTTTCCAACGAAACCCAGAGGGTCGTAAATGGTCATCAGTAGGGCCAAGAAGTCCTGCTTAGTTGGAAGTCGCTTCCCATTCAAAATTTCTTCTGTAGCTTTGACAAAGTTGAGTGAAAACGTGAGCTTGTCATCATTTGGAAGCCAAAACAGGCCGAGAATCCGCTCCATATTAGAGTCTCCTTCCATGTCCAGATTGCAATGACCTTCGAGTCTGAGGTCTTCTGGGATTTCCTCCATGACTTCCTTTTCGGAGCAGATCACCGCCACTGGAACAAATCAGCCTTATATTTTCTTGAAGCTCGCTTGCTCTACATTGTCCTAAGCTAAATCGTCCATATAGAAAAACTTTAAGATTGCTGCAGCTGCTTCCGGATAATCGGCCATAAAGTCCATCGCATTCCAAATTTTCTCTTCTTGGGCAGATGCGGGACTGCAAGCTGGGCCGAAAAATTAGACTCCCATTTTGTAAACATCTGGCTCTCGATTCCTGTCGTCGTCGCGCCACAGGAAGCGTTGTGACGTTTTATCTTCTTGGATAAGTTACACTCGGTGAAACAAATCTTGAATGTCGGCCGTCATTCCGAATCCTCTCTGACGGAACTTAATGAGGAAGGCTGGAAGACTCTTCAGTGGGTCAGGGCCAGTCAGTAACATGTCGTTCAGACTAACCCCTTCTACTTGGTCACGAGCGTGTAAAACAAAGCGACGGTTCTTCGGCTCCTTGGGGTTAAAGGCCAGGAAGTGCGACAGGTAGAAAATTTTGGAAGTTCTATCTTGGCTTCTTCCGCAGTCAGTTGTAAAGAATAGCCATACATGGGGCCGGCTGTTCATATTAGTTATTGGACATGCAGGTCTCCATTCATTTCTAATGAAAGAAGCCTCTCGAAACTCATTTACTTATCTTAGGTAAGCTGGAGATGTCCCATGCATCTCCAGCAATCACGCCGCACACACAACCTTCCCCTCCTACCTGCAAACGGGAGGTTTCCTTCTTCCATCGAGAAGAACTCCTCTCACTTGCTTGCTGAATCTGAGACTGTCTCTGTCTCTAACCGTGTATTTTTAAGTTTATTATTATTAGTATTATGAGTTGCTGAGGAAAGTTGGAACTTCCTCCCAGCCTAGTGATAAGTGTTTCCGTTTTTGACGGCTTGAGAAAGCCACATTCTGTCTTTCATTTATTCTTTTTTGGGGAAACTCCCCTTCAAATATTCTTCTTCTTTGTATCCTTTACTTGCCACCCCACTTCTTGGATTTTATTGTTAATGGTTGGTGTGAGTGCTGTGCAGAGCGACGTGTGATCCTGGAGTACCCTGAATCTTTCATCTTCCCCTAAGAAGACCTGCTGCGTGTCCCTGCAAGGTCCTAGTGAACGCGGTAATTCCCCTAATTATTTAAGGTTTCTTGTGCGGAGCTGAGCCAGAGACCTCGTATAGGCGTTACCGCTGAGCGTTACGGCACTGGTGACGGCTCCCCATAAGGAATGACCTACAGGGTCAGAGGAGTTAGCATGGGGTCGGAGGTGAAATCACATATTAGGGGTAGGCGTAGGGTGAGATTCCCGAAAGGGTCTATACGGGTCACGCATATTTTTTCTCCGGTTCGTATTACATCGCCCAGTTGTCGTATTAAAGACTTGGTAATTGGTAAAGGTTGCATTATAGTTCATTTTTTAATGGTTGAGAGTGAATTTTCTGAAAGGTTACTTGGAGCCGTAAAACAGAATCTTGCTTTAGAACAATGGTAATGCTCCAGGCAACCTGGAGGAGAAATTAACGGTAGTTTACTCTCAACCATTAAAAAATGAACTATAGTAATTAGGAAGTTGATGAGGAGTGAGCATTTATACAAGAGGCATTTCACTCCCACACAATATTAGTTTAGCCGAGTGAGTCAGTTATACCAATCCCTTGAATTTACTTTATGGTAGTTGTGGTGTTAGCAATTCCGAAGGTCAGGTCAACTGGGGACCGACGGCAAAGGCTAGCACCGATAAATTAACGGGAGAGAAAACACAGGATTTGGGAACACACGCAAATTCCAATGCGCACAAACAATCAATTTCCGATGAAGCGTGTAAAAGCAATGAATTTCTAATGTAAAGTTACACAAGTACTATTCCTGTACGGTTTCAGAATGTACTAAACGCGACGAAGCCGCTGGGATATATATTCCTTCACTTCATGTTGGACAACAGAACGAACGGAGAGTAGCAGTGAATTACAATCCTCCTCAGCCAAACAGACAGAACCAATATCAACAGGAGAATAATCCACCGCTAGTTTGGAATCAGAATCCCCAGCCTAAATACGACAACAATCAGCAGTATGGTTTGAATCCGAACGCACCTTATTATAATTCAGCCTCAACAATATCACCCTCAACAGAATGAAGCAGCTACGCTGCCAGCAAAGTATCAAGCATCGCCACAAGCCGTGCCACCCGCCCAACGACAGAATTCAGGAAACCAGTAAGTTTGGATCTGCGAGCTTTCCAAGTCCAACAACAATTAGCATAGCAAGAGTCCTACACAGACAGCTCGCAAGGACGTCCATGTATATATTCTTCTGTAGTAACAAGAAACTTTGTGAATACTGAGGATAACGCCCTCAACAGAGTGGATAGCTCCCGCAGCCCGAAAGAAGCAGTATTGACGGATAACTCCCATGTAGATGATTTTGCGGATAACTCCCAACTGGATACGTCCAAGCATAGTAAAGCAGATGTTCCGGATAACGCCCGTGTACATGTGGATAAAACCCACCTGGATAACTCCCAGCATAGTATAGCAGATTTTACGGATAACGCCGTGTATATATTGTGGATAACTCCCACCTGGATAACTCCCAGCCTCGTATAGTAGATATTCCGGATGACTCCCGGGTAGATAACTTTGTGGATAACTCACACCTGAGTCTTATCGCCGAAGCCGATGAGAATTCGTATTCTCAGTACGAAGAAATGCAGAGTTTACGAGTAGAAGAGAAAATTGAGTTGTCCGACTCAACCTTATCTTCTCTCCCTTTCACCGATGTCGATGGAACTTTCTTCGATTGTCGATTTCGGTGTCCTAAGAAGATCCGAACAAAAATGCATCTAACGGTTTGCATTAATGGATTAGATGTCCCGTCCCTAGTGGATACTGGAGCTAGTATCTCAGCCCTCTCCGAAGAATTCGTGGACAAGGTTAGTGACTAGGGAGCCGTATATAAATTTCACCAATTCCCAAGCTTCGCCGTAAAACTTTCAATTGCGTATGAGAAAAAGTTCGTGTTCAAATACACAGCCGAGATTGTAGGAGAAATCAACGACAATAAATTCATCTGGAAATAATACGTCATTCTTGGACTTACAAACGAAGTGGTGCTCGGCATGGACTTCCTGAACTCATACAGCGTTGACGTACTTACGAGAAAGCAGAAACTCATCTTCAATGTTCCATTTCGTAGTCGCTATCGAGCAAATCAGACCTCAGATGACGAGTCTGGATTCTCTGGACATTCAGATTCCACATTCACCCCTTTTCCATCACATGTGTTAGAGGATCAAGTTGTGCAGGTGAAGAAGTCCGTTGTCCTACAACCAAATACGATGACTCGTGTAGTAATCTTAGCAAAGAACAATTATTCTGGGGATGCTGTCATAAGACCGAAATTCGAAACAAAATATCACTTGCGTGTTGCCATAGCTAACTCCATCGTCACATTTTCTAATGGAGAGTCAAACACTTTTGTAGCAAATCTGAAGACGGACCCTGTTCGCCTTCATGCTAGAGTCATCGTTGGCAAATAAGAAGAATTTCAATATGACTTTGTTCTTGCCAGTATCAACGATGCCAAATAAGAAATACCATCTCCTCAACAATTTGACAAATGACGAATTTATTGTTTGTAAATCTTTAAAACTAAATCATATGTATTAATTTATATAATTTGAATACAGCTGCTGACTTTCAAAAGCACTGTGATGGGTTTTGATAAAGAAGATAAAGCTCTGATTCACCTTCAGGTAAACTTTTCTCTTATTTTCACCTAAAGCTATAAAAAATTACGGCTATTAGTTCATGTAAATTATAGCAAAGACGTATGATTGTAAAAATTGCAGCTAAAGAATGAACAGACAATTCCTCGTGAGAAAGCGAACTTACGTCTACCCAAAATATCATCGTCAGGAAAGTAGTCGTCGCATTGCCACTAAGCACTCTTCTTTAAGAGTGTGGCCTCGAAGAACCCTCAGGATGAAACTACGTCAAGTGAAAGATCCGTATTATTTGGGATGATCGAAGTTGCTTCAATTTCCTCCTCCGTTTTCACAATAAAATACTTTTTTACTAAGAATCCCTGCGCGTTGTTTGTATACCACTGTTAGCATTTTTAATCGACAAGAATCTTAGTCAACTAATTTGAATTGAGACTTGAGTCAATAACTGCATATTTACACAATTCTGTGTATATCAAGGTTTCCGTAATAATCCAACTAATATTCGATTAACTATGAAATTACTATATGCAAAATTGTATATCTCTTTCGATTCGAGCAATTAGAAAGGTTCTATCGAAACCTAAGTTCTCACAAAGAGTTGAATTGGTCAAAGCAACGAATTGAACAAAATCAAAGATTAAACTTGTTTGTGATAAGAAAATGAGACGTTTTTGTTTTTGCTTTGCTTTGCATTAAAGGAGTTGGTTTACAAAAATAAGTTCGTAAAGATTCCATTACAGACCGCTTCTGTCCAGTGGGGTATGAAAGATTGACAAGGAATAAGTGTGTGTCCGTTAGAGTAAACGACTGGAATCTATGCACGTGAGAGATTAGAGACGCATATGTGGATTTGCTTGCCCTTTTGTCGACTTCACAGCCACTCTTTCTTCAAATCCAACCTACACTAAAACCAGCATCCCCAAGAGTCTCAAATTACACACAGACACTTACTCAAAGATTACAACACGAAAGACCCAGCCTCCAGTCTCGTGGTCTCATCATGAATGAATCAAAGAGACAGATTGTGTTTAATGTGGAATTATGAGAAAAAGAGACTAATTTTTTCCTGCCAAAGTTCTTTAGCAGTTTGTTGAGATATTGGTGAATATTTTAGGGTAGCAGAGATGGCAAGAGCATAGCCAACTTTCAATCACGCATCTAAACCATCTCTCGTTTCTGCTTGTTTTTCGATTAACATAAGTAAGGAAGAATTTTCATTCGCATTAAATGACATAGATTCCTCGCTTTAAACTTTCACTAGGTATGTATTAAAAATCGTTAATTCATGGCAAATGAACCTATCATTTTCTGGCGTAGTATTGATTGCTGTAATCGCTTAATCAAACCTTTATGTGCATCACTAATGCAATGCATATTATCCGGAAGGGAGCTCCAATAATATTTCTTTTGATTAAGTTAAGAACTCGTTCCAAATTCGGTACTCAATCTTTGTAGCTAATGAGTGCGTCCTTTCCTTTTCATTTTTGATGAGAGTCATTTACGGAGGAACCAAAGCAGCTTTGTTGCTCCCTTCTTGTCACAGAATAACTTAAATTGTATGAATTCTTGAAAATTCTTGCTTTATTTTGATGCAAATTGAAAGCAGGAATTTGTATAAAAAGTAATATAGCCAACTGATGAATTAGGCAATTCTCATTCTTGTTATTTATAGAGCATTTCTTTGGGATAAGCGAAAGCGTGACAGTCCTGGAGTGAGTGAAAAAAACCCAAGTTGAGAAGCAATTAAAATAGTTGTACTCAAAGAAAGTAGTTTGAAAAATTGTCGTTATAAAAAGAAGCATCAAGTTGTGTTTTTATTTTTAACACGCTGTTGTGAATTATTTTAAACACTGCAGGTTTCCTGATCAAATCCTAAAATGTCACAAGTGAGATAATCACCACAGGAATAGGTTTTTTTGTGGAAAACGTGTGTCTGTATTGAAAGATTTTAGTCTGTAGAGATTATCAAGTAAAATTTTTTTCAATGATGGATTCTGTCAATTAGATGACCAGTCTCATCTGACTAACCAGCGAAGTCTTATACTTTATGTTAGGCATGTGGATATTTAATTTGTGGAGTTAACACGAAATAACACTAACTCAATCGACTGAGCATACTATTGTAGGTTAAAGGGTTAGTTGGACATTTGGTTTTAAGGTTAGGTTATCTATGCTGCAGTTGCGTTGAACTTCAGATGATTCGTGCCATAAATGGTCATAGGTTGATTAGTAAGTCAAAGCGCACACTTTCTGCAAGAGATGTATGATTTCATTTAATAGGCACATCAACATGCATGATATATAAGTCTGTGTGACATATCTCTTTAGGTGAGGCGTCTTCTTTGAATTAGCTTGAACTTCACTTGAATCTTAAAAAGTGGCCAGTTTTAGGCTAAAAGGATTTATTCAAATGAGGATTTAAACTTACTTAATATTTTCGTCGTCACTTCAAACCACAGCAGTCCACTATTTGTGAGTATTAAAAAAGTATTCATTTCTAAAGATGAGCAGCTTGAGTTGAAAGGATTATATTCATTCATGCAAACTTAGTTCCGTTAGCTCCGAAATAACCTCAGCTTAAGAAAGACGATTCTTGATTAACATAGTTATATCCAAATATGACACTATTTACACATTCTACACATTCCTGTAGTTTTTGTCTCGTGATTTGTGTGTTTATAAGTGGACTATTGTAGTTTTAGCTTTCAATGCGCAAAGTCAATTCTCGCTCGTCTTATTACATGGGTAAACTTTGTTGACAATAAGATTTTCTTCTTTATTCTTGTATTGCCATGAAGATTAACGTATGGCAGGGATCATTCAGGACAGATTGGGAACTCTCATTTATATCAAGAACAGATTTATTGCCCAACACATCGTTCTTCGTGAGTACTTCTGCTGGTTGTAAATCATTTAAGAAATAAAAACATGTTCTATATTCACTTTTGTAAGAAAATAATGTCAAGAAATGAAATTTTTGTAGGGTGAGTGCTTTCCTACTCACATCATATTTACACCCGATTCTTCGATACCACTTCAAAGGTATATTTTAAAAGCTACAATGGTGTATCTTGAAGGCAAATGTATCCAAACAGAACTATGGGAGTAATTTTCCGAATATTAATTCGAGAAGACAAGTACGCTGATTAAAAGTTTCTAAGCACTGGGTTACTCTACTTATAAAAAAGGCATAATTTGTCTTAACATTGATATTCGGTCGTTTAATCAATTAAAAAGATAAATATTAGAATAAACTTCTTTGATCTGTAGTTCTGAGTTTTCTCATGCTATATCTCACGAGTTGTGATTAATTATTAATTATGAAGTAAATGACGTCTCGCACTTCGGAGCTTAATCAAAATTATTATGAGCACCTATTAATGTCCCAGATACTTCTGAGTTCCTAATGGAATTCCTGGTTAGTTTTATATTTCAAGAATTAACAATAACATCATTGGCGGCTTAAGCCCGATTGGTCCCAAAATTTTGTATGAATTCATATGGTCTAAGCTTAAAGAAATTACTCTTGACCATTTTCTTGAGTAGCCTCTTTTAGCGAAGTTACAGCCCGCGAAAAAAGCGGTGAGAACGGTGTTTTTGCTTTCTCTTATCTTGGCCTATAATACTCTTCACATACCTGCCTATGCTAAAATCCGTGAAATCAAGTTGCGGAGAGGCGCTGAGTCTGTTCCGGTCGGAGGTGTCGTTTCTCTAGGACCACCTGGTGGTCCTCAAGAACGTTTTCATGGAGCCCCTCAAGCGCATCAATGTGGAGGGCCACGCGATGCACGCGGAACCGGACTTATGCAAGGAGGCCTCCCACCTCCCACCTCACCCTCACCAACCCCACCGGAAACCTACACGCCACCGACGTACTCGCTATGCTGTTCGTACCCATAAGTCACCACCCTCCCATCCCCCAGAGTTCATCGCTCTCTCTCTTCTCCCCACAGAGCAGCAAAGCACGCAACGTGTCGCCGGCGTACCACCACTACGCACTCAACTACCTCGAGACGCCGCGGATCCTCGTGTCGCCTGTGCATCACCTCATGAAAGTTCCGCTGATCCTCAAGGACATCGCTGGCCGCACCGAAGGGCCGCAGGAGACGGAACTCATCGCAGCAATCCTAGAGGCCTCCATCGGTAAGCCACCCCTTTCCCCACATTCTATCGCTTCGCACAAGTTGAGAAAGCGCTCCGCACTCCCTCAGAACTTCGTCTTCTGCTTCTCAAACGTCTTCTCCCCTCTCTTCTCGTCTCTTCTTCTGGATCTGATCCAACGGCTTTGTGATCGGCGTCAGTTTAGTTGGCTCCGATGGATTCAAATGTGAAGTTCTCGAGGGAGTCTGCCAGGGAGCGGTGCTCCCTTCGACAGCGCTGCAACTGGTTGTTAGCGTGAGGTGGAGGAATCCCTCTCGTTGCCGTGCATTCTTCGACCCTCAGTCCATTTCTTCCCAACCCCATTCGTGTGAGGCTTCCGGGGGGAACGGGACTTGCGACCGGGTTGAGAGGGACGAAGAAAGTTGCCAGCATTGTTTAGTGAGAAAGTAAATCAAGTTGTTTTGTTTGCATTGACGCATTCCCGTCGTCCTCGTTCCCACTTAACTTTGGATTAAACCAACGACCCTCTTCATTAAAAAAGAAGCCGTCCGTTCTACCCGCTTCCTCTTCCCCGCGACCTGTTGTCACCCCATCCAAAGGGATCCGTAGCCTACTTCGAGCGAAAAGGTTCATTGAAAGTAGAATTTAGAGGGAAGGATGAAGGGATGGTTTGAAGCATTTGGAGAGAGTAAAAAGGGATGAGGACTTTGCATAAACATAAAAATGTAATCTTACGACGAGGATGTCGAGGTAGCAAATAAAAGTGAGTGCGTGAAAACACTGGAACACCACAAAGAAATTGGATTCAGCTGCCTTTTACACTCACTCACCTACATTCATTCAAAACCACAAAAATCTCTTTGAAAAGCAAATTGTTTCCTCAGTGGACAAATCCCTTGCACAAATACAATCAGATACGAAGCAAAGCCACATTCGCAGATGAAAACTCGGGCAATGATCAATTTAACCCCAAGCTAATCCCACGCCAAGGAACTCCTCCTTAACTGTTTTTTTGAGTAGGTTTCTCCGAGAAATTTCCCATTAATAAGTGACTAGTGACATGGTAGCTTAGGTCTTAACGTGTTGTGAGGAGGATGGCTAGCCCTCAGGCTGGTCAGACATAGAGATTGATGGTGGAGATGCACCATCATCTCCAGAAGTAGAACTCAGTTGGGAGTTTTTCTTGGATGTGGCCTTCCGCCACATCCTCTGGAGTTTTTTCGTTGGGGGTGACCTTCAGTCACGTCCCCAGTTACCTGGCATGGCCAGGTAACAGCTGCGACATCGGGGCCTTCTGCCCATTGTAACTTGCCGCAAGTCCCCCCTTTATTTGTATTAATAAAGTCTCAATCCCTTTCTAGTCTAACTGTCGTTGCGTGTGTAACGTCCGTAATTGTGTCATAGTGTGTGTCGTAGTTAGTGTCGGGTGTCAGGTTAGGTCATATCGTCATGAAGGTCATTGTCCGTAGTCGTCAGTCGTGAGCCATGCGAATCTCCTCGTCGCCCTGAAGTGTTGCCAACCCCGAAGCGTCCTTCCTCCAGTATACTCGACAGTGTACACGAATTCCAACTCAGATATTTCTATAGCCGTGCAATGATGATTATTTAGGTGGACGAGGTTGTGGAGTTGAGTGGGAAGGAAGTCTCCTTTCCACTACATTTCCTTGGCCAGAAGAACCAACTTTCTCCTTGTGGAGAGAGATTCAGTGAAAGCGGTCCAAGTTGTGTCAGATGTAGTGATCCGATGGAGGAGCACTTTGAAGGCTGTGGTGACTGCATCGTTGCCAATGATATCGGATAATCCTTGCCGCTTCCTTACCTAACCTTTTAACTAAATCCCAACGTGAACCTCGTCTGGATGGTTTGGATGCTGAGACATTGTCCTCGTTCTTCGATTTTTCTGAGCCCCTTCTTTTTCCGACCATTACCTCTACCACAACTTTCACTTAACTCTTTTAATTTACCCCAATTAGGTCCTTCTCTTTTTTTTCATCCAAAGCCACGTTTATCCCTCTCTCCTCAATAAGCACTTCCAACACAGAATCTCCTTCCTTCTCTTCTCTGGTCACTCCTGAACACAATAAATATATTTCACCTCCCTCTTCATCTGGGGATCACACACTTGTTCTCCCACATATCCACCCAAGAATCCCCATTAGTCAATTGATGCACCACACAATTCTACTTGATGCTTTCACGTTGAATAGTAAATACGGATGGGCTGAGGAACGCAATTAGAATCCATAAGACTGCCCTTGTGGAAAAGGATCAAGTGACTAATAAAAACCAAAGAGACCCTCCCCTACACACACCTGTCTACCACATAATTGATTGGAAAGAACGAGTCTCACTTTCTCATTAAAATTACATATTAAATTCATTTGTTGCTTCAACATAAATATTCATCTGTGGAGATTGGCTTATTCGTTTTCTAAGCTTTCCATTAGTGTACGAGTGCTATGAGTCTCCTCGCGACATTACATATTTGCTAAGATGTGCCAAGAGAATGGAAGTGAAGTATTCACAAGGAAAGGCAAATTCACTGCTGCATCACCACATTCCCTCTCATACACTATCCAGCCCACAAT
>JAQGAC010001682.1:0-12873 GCA_034696585.1 Isotomurus maculatus | reverse complement strand
CCGAAACAGACTTAACTGGGGTCACAATTAGTTAATTATTGAAACTCAATTAAGAGTTTACACAAGGCGATTCATCTTAAACTCAATATTTAAGATATTTAAGGTTAATAGTGACTAACTAACTGCTAATTAAGCTTACAAAGACTTAACTGGGGTCATATTTAGTTAATTATTGAAACCCAATTAAGAACTTACACCAAGCGATTCATCTCAAAACAATACTCTCTCCTATTTAAGTATGAATGGATAAATTGACGTCCTAATCTGTTAATGCCCATGATAAGTAGCCCTGCGTCTTGATGAGACGAGCAGATCGTGTATGGAATCCAATGCTGGCAGATTAAAATAGCCTGCTTTGTCGATAATTCTTCTGGGACTTTTTTGGCCTTCCGCCTAGATATCTTGTGTCATCAACTCTACTGTGGGATTTGATAAAGTTCATTGCAACTGCTTGTGCATTGAAAACTTTTAAGTCCTTAGACCCATTTATCGTTATCCTTAAAAGCTGATCAGCATGCCTAGCTGTGAGACTTTTCCTATTAGCTGTTATTCTTGTGAAATAAGAAAATCCACTTTCGCATTGGCTTGTTCCAAAAGGAGTGGAAAGCATGGAATCAATTAACTCGACAATTTCATGCGTTAATGTTAGATCGCCATCGTGGTTAGTTTTTACAAGTGGCCAAAAAGTGGCTAAGTCAGCATTGAAATTAATTGAATACTAAGGGCTAATAGTTAGCTCCAGTTTTTACTGTCTAAAATCCCTGTCTACCTTAGCACAAAGATCTGCATCGTAACCATAGAACTTGCACACAATAACCATTTTTTCCTTGTCATTAAGTGAGGGTGATTCAGGTGTTTCTGGTTGCGCTGTTCCCTCTAAGCCAGAGTCGTCGTCGTCACCATTTGGACCATCAAACACTTCTGTGTCAAGGACGTTATTGTACACTATTGTTTCATAAGATTGCGAAAAACTAGGATCAAGTTTTTGATTAAAAAGTTCAAAAGCTTTTAGTTCCTCAAAATTAAAATAAAACTTCAACTCATCCTGAAGACCTTTGTAAAGTTCTTTGCGTGCATCCGAAAGTTCTATTTTACTTTGTGGATCAATGATCAGCTCATTATCTCTGTATATTACGCGGTCGCATGCGTCATATTGGGTTAGGGAACATGATCCTATTTCGCATAAACCTGGACATTTTATTTCGCTCAAGAATTTCGACAAGTATGAACCAGGTGTTTCTGTAAGTTCTTCAAACCTATTGTAAGCCCGTTCAATGATATGGGCTTTTCCTGCTAGAATTCCACCTTCGGTTTGCAGAGCTAGTGATATCGCCTGGTGTACAGCAACTAAGTCCAGAGATTCATATAGAAGAACAACCCAGGATTTGTCAGCCATGTAACCATAGAGTTTTTGAGCTGACATTTTAGCTTTGTTATTAAACTCCTTGGAGTCGCTCATAATTATTGTTAAAAGGTCTAGTTTCAGTGCGTCAAAATTCTCGTACAGAGCAAGTAAAACTCTGTATTCAGAACTTGCCCATCGAACTTCAAAGAAATATTTGATTCTTCGAACGTACATTCTCATCTTGTTAGCTAAGTCAACAAGGTGTTGCCACCTTTTAGAGCCTCTGGACATATAGAATGTGTAAAATTCGTTGAATGTTTTTTCAAATGTTTTGAAGTAGTTTAGTTTCGGATTCTTTGATTTGAAAACTGCTCGTCTAATAGACAACTGCGCTTTGTGAGCCATACACTGAACGGCTGGGATGAATCTACCTATTTTCTTAATTAACAAGGTTGTGACGGATTTCCGTTTTCCCACCATAACAGCAGCACCATCACTACTGTAAGCAATGATTCGTGAAGCAAAAAACCTTTCAAATGGCCTTGTTGTGGCTGTATCTTTCTGTATTTGTTCCCACAAACTGCTAAATATAGCTTCAGCTGATTCACCGTTCTTAAGCTCAATTAAAGAATAATAGTATAGAATGGGATACCCATCCTCCACAGTTTGGATGTAGACGATTAAAAACGGGACGTTCTGTGAATCTGTAGTAGCATCCATTAATATGGAGAATGGGCGATTAGCTTTAATTAGGTATTCAATTAAAGTGACATGAAAGACGTCTGCTATTGTTTCCATAATTGCTGTAGCACCTGTACGAGAGTAATGATGTACACCAAGGTTAACACCATTGATTTTTTGCAAGTCAACAATCGTTTCGTGTGTTCCAAAGCTTAGCTCAGCCTTGGTTTCAGCGTACACCGTACGTACCATTTTTATCGTAGGACCTAAGTCCGCACTTCCATCGAAAGTTTGGACGATTCTATCATACTCTTCTTGGTTTTTAGATAACTTCAACTCTCGTTGAAAGTTAAGTCCATCAAGATGAACCTCATTTGTCATGTGTCCAATAATTTCGTTAAAATTATATGATGGCTTAGCTGAAAAGTACCCACCAGGAGTTTGAATTGGTCGCTTATGTTTAACATCATACCTCTTTCCTGCTTTAAACAATTCTTCACAGAACCAGCACGTAAATGCTACAGGATGATTTGATGCATCTTCATTTACTCTAATCCATTGCTGAACGTCCGAACGATCCAAAGGATTTTGGTGTGCTGGGAAATAAGGATTAGTTTTCAAAACCCAATCGAAGTCAAACAATTTAGGATTAATCACATGAAAGGTTTCAGGTGACTCTTCAGAGGATACTGTTTCCACTTCAGGTTGCTGACCTTCAGGTGGCAAACTCGGTGTGTTTTCTGACCTTTCCAGTAAAGACTCTATCATCACTTCTTCCATTTCCACATCAGCGGACATCAGGGAATCTGGTATGGTCCTGTAGCATAAACGTTCTGACTGTGCACGCTCTAAGGCCAGTTCTGAAGCCACTTGACTACTAAACGTTTGTTTTTGTTTATCTTCAGACTCTTCAGCACCTAACACTGAGAGTTGGAGAGCCAGATCTTTACCCGAGAAGAAGAAACCGTTGCATGGTTTGTACCTCCCTGGTGAAGGAGTGTCGTACTGAAATTTCTCAAACTCCATAGGTAGTATGGTCGCTGAACACCGGTTCAAGCTAAGATCTGTTCTCCTTGTCGGGTCATGTGGACTGATGTCCCGAACAAGGTAGGGTCCTGTCCGCCCACGTGCTGCAGATATTTGGTCGAAGAATTCCGTGGATTGGAGAACTGTACTTGAACCATACACCGTCATGTCAATAGCATGACGTATGACCAAATTCTACTCCAAGTCCTCAAGAGGCCTTGGCAAATATTCACCGGCTTCATTCTTGTGTAGTCTCAAATCCTTGAATGTGAGAAGTTTGTCTGAATACACGATAATAATAGCATACGAAGAGTCATCACCTGGGGGAAGAAGGCTTTGCTCTAATGGATTTGAGTAGATATTTTGCACTATTTCGTTCGTTAGGGAAAGGTCAAGGTTTTCCACTCCTGGTGAACCAAGAACAAAATATTTTCCAGTTCCTCTACTTGTCATTTCTTGTTCTTTCAAGTCCACACTAACAACAATATTGTTATCCTTTCCACGAATTATAAACAGCTTGTGTCCCTTAAATTGAAAGGTCCTTTTCCGTCCTTTCCTTGGCTGAGAACAAACTTGTGTAAGTTCAACAAATTGAAGAGTATTCAGACTGGAGCCGGCGTTGATAATATTAATCTCATTTATAACAGATCTGAAACAGATAGAAAATGGAGTACTTTATTATTATAATTACAATTCTATTTAATTTGCGTAAGCAGCACTAACTTGCACTCTGGAGAAATAACATCCGCAGGGGCAGGATGAGAATATGAAGTAGACACGCAGGAGACAAAGACGCAAATGCATTGTATTAACTTCATTGTGCCTGAGCTGTGGTTACCTTGGGAATCGATATGTGTGCAGACTAACACAGACAACTTGCGAATGACAAAAAAGTTTACATTTCTGTAATAAAAATCAGGAATGAACATAACACGTAGATGTAGATGCGTAGTAATTACGCATCAGAATTTTTCCGCAATTGGATTTAATAATATTTTTGTTTACGCTTCAGTCCTGTGGTTTTCGCCAGTAAGTAATATCCGTATTTTGCCATTCAGTCAGTCTTCTTAACCAATGTATTATTTAAAAACATGGAGCAACTCTTCTTACAATTCAAGTCACTCACATATTACTGCGTATGTTGAGTTCTAATAAACTTACTTTACACATAAAAACAAATTCCACACCCGTAGGACGTTTAATTTTCAATTTGGAATGAGTCTTGTCATGCAAACTCTTAATTTAATTTGAACAGTTAACTAATTTTGATCCAAGTTAAATCCGTTTGTTCTTAATTAGTAGTTATTTAGTAACTACTAGCCACATGTATGTTAAATATTAAGTTTGGAGTGAATCGCTTAATGCAAACTCTTAATTGAATTTGAATAATTAACTTTTTTGACCCCAGTTAAGTCCATTAATGCTTAATTGGTAGTTATTTAGTAACTTTTAATTCTAAATACGCTAAGTATTAAGTTTGGGATAAATCGCCTCGTGCAAACTCTTAATTGAATTTAAATATTTAACTAATTGTGACCCCAATTAAGTCCATTTATGCTTAATTGGTAGTTACTCATTAACTATTAAGTCTAAATATGTTAAATATTAAGTTTGGGATAAATCGCCTCGTGCAAACCCTTAATTGAATTTGAATATTTGAACTAATTGTGACCCCAGTTAAGTCTATTTTGGCTTAAATAGCAGTTAGTTTGTCAATATTAACCTTAAATAACTTAAATATTAAGTTTGGAAAGAATCGCCCTGTGTAAGCTCTTAATTGAGTTTGAATAATTAACTAATTGTGACCCCAGTTAAGTCTATTTTGGCTTAATTAGCAGTTTGTTAGTCACTATTAACCCTTAATAACTTAAATATTAAGTTTGGAAAGAATCGCCCTGTGTAAACTCTTAATTGAGTTTGAATAATTAACTAATTTTGAACCTAATTAGGGCCATTTATGCTTAATTAGTAGTTATTTAGCAGTTACTAGCCCCAAATATGTTAAATATTAAGTTTGGGATAAATCGCCCAATGTAAACCCTTAATTGAGTTTCAGCTATAGTTAACTAATTGTCGACTTAATTGGTTTAAAATAGTCAATAATGACACTAAAAACGACCCTTTTTAGTTAAAAGTTAATTTTCAATTTTTTGAAATTTTTGGAATTTTCGATTATTAAGGGTTCATTTTTTTTGCATATTTATGCTCACCCCACTGAATTAAAGCGAAAGTAGGTGTGTCTTATGCCCACTACATTGTCTGGGCTGTCCACGACGCATCATCTTCTTCGAAGAATGAGGAACACACACGTTGGAAGTGATGGAAGTATCCGTAGGAAACTTGGAACTTCCTGGAAGGAAACTTGTTGCTGGCTGAGGTGTGCCTTCACATTCGCAGTATTCGAAATCTGAGCAACCTGCACGTGTCTCGCGCTTCCCCACAGAACTTCCACTCTACGTTGCTTTGTAGAGTGTGTCCCAACAAATTCTGAACAACTACGGCATTTCCTTTTCCCTAATAAACTTTGACACCTTTCGTTGTTGTTTTCCACATCAAACGACGACAGAGTAATTGGAGAGCACATTTAAGGTCACTTGAGAGGACGCTTCGCGAATTTTCGAATGATTTTGGTCCACGGCACAAAAATCTGGGGATTCGGAGATTCCACGAGATTCAAAATTCTTGTCTTGCCGGGAAAAACATCAGCGTAGTCTGCGACGTCATCGTCTCCATTTCTGAGTTGCAGATTTTCCAGACGAGGAGCCCAAATCGCACAGAAGCTAATCCAGAGCACCTCCTCCCCTGCTGGGGGATTCTTGTCGACAACAGCGTTGATGTCCACTGCGAGAGCGCTCACTGCGAACGGAGGTGGAGGCTCCAAGAATCGCTGGAGTGTGTCGACATCTGAATCCCCGAACCTGCGCTTTGGACAACAGCGACATCCCTTGTCGTAACGGTAGACAGTCGACCCAAGATTTGGTGGTCGAACAGGTTTGTCGCAGGTTGAGAAGCGACTGAAGTCCACCAGTTCCAGAGGCCACGAAGGGAAGAAGGATCGTTTCCACACCCGCCGGAAGCTCCAGCAACCTACACAGAACCACAATGTGACAGTCACCAAGTCGAATTACAAAAGTCGGTTTCGTCGCCAGCTGGTAACTTCCAACAGCGTCCATCCTCACATACGCCCAATGTTTATGTTCCACTTAAGTAGGAAGGATGACAAGTCGACAGAATCAGCTGCGGCACACACAAATGTCCCACAGTCACAACACAAAATGTGTAGACTCCCCTTCTGTCCAAAGAAGACGTTTACAACAGACAGACGACGTTTAGTGATCTTGGTCACATACTACACACACAAACAGCACTGCCAAATTTTGAACTACAAGTTCTTGTGTACTTCGTAGAAGCTGCTCTAATTGATCAAAATTATTCCTCTTTGTGCGTGCTAATTCGAGTGGAGGGCATCCGTCCTCCTCCTCCACTCGAAGCTTCTTAAGACCTGGCGGAAAATCGGTAGCTTCGAAGTTTCCCAGATATGCCCAAAATTCATAATCCTCAGAAGACGTCAAAGCCAAGGTTTCCAAGTTGGGAAAGTCTGCTGCTCTAAACACCAAACGAGGAACTAGGAAATTGAAGCTCATTCCGACGGTGCTCATAAAAAACTGCAGGGCTGTTCGTTTGGCAACTCGTTGAGTAACAATTCCCACGGAGTCCCCAGGTTTGAATTAAAGCGGAAGAGTTCGCAACTGCAGTGTCCAGTCTGACGTACAAATTCTCCAAACGATCCGCCTCAGGCCCACCGTCGTCAGCACATTCTGTTAGCGACAGCGTGAAGTCTTTAGCGCGTATCTTCTTTTGAATGAGTTTCACGAGTCCAGTCAAGTCTTCTTTGTCCTCAATTTTCTAAGTCAAACTCTTCAGGTTCTGTTGTGTCGACAGTCGAGAGTAGAATTGTCGCTTTTGCGAAATTCCCATTTCCACACGTCCCACGCGGAGTGTTTCGAACCAAAAAAGACTTTCCGGAAGCTCAGCTGGTTTTCCGTCGACCTGTTTGATTGTTTCACAGTGTAGACAGAGACCGAAGCGGTAGTCGCTCAAACTGTCCGTTTCGGTGAGGCAAAGTGACGTCACTCCAGGAGGCGCTGCGAGGAATTCCTCCGGACGCTCCGCACTCAACTCCACTTTGACTTGTCTGCTGGAGAAGATTTGTTTCGACTGGAGAGGACGGAGAGTGTCGACCCACATTTTTGTGGTGGAGCAAACCTCCCGAAGATTCAAAATCCTTTTGACGCCTCCTTCCCCCGCGGAAACGAACGGGAGGAGAATGTCCTCAACTGCCCCCGTCAGCGACAACAACCTGCACCAAAATAAACAGATTAGTCAAACGCTTATTTTACTAGCGTTACTACAAAATAAAGAAATTCTTACGGAGCTGCAGCGTCGGAATCCATTCTTCAAACCCGACACACCTAACGGCCAACGGTTAGAGTAAAGTTCGTGGGCCAAATCCACCAAACGCACATTTTTTCTGGTATGACGCTACCACCAACCCTCACTCACCCAACCCGAAACTTATCCCGAATGCAAAACATTAAGAAAGTACTTTTGAAACTTATCCGAAGACGAAACTTTTAAATCAGACTCCGATGATTGGACAGACCTATTGCAGTTCAAACTATTCCAAGACTCTCTGACGTTGTAGGCTTGGATTCTCGTGCGGCAAGTGTCACGAAAAGAGACTCGGAGATGTGAAACGTCGACTATTGGCGAAAGATCGTCAGAAAGTCGAAAAGTGTAATAAATGAAAATAAATGTCGACAAAAGTGTTGGTGTCTTGAGTCTGCGACAACTGACTGCGACGTTGTAAATTATGTAAATCTACTCCAAAGGGACTCGTGCGTGCGTCGTCTCCTCGTCTCTCTCACAATTAAAGTTTCGTATGTTGTTGTTTGGGCAGAGGAGGAGAATTTGAACAGCGCGGGTGGCTGTCCCACTTTGCCCCTCTGCGCTCTTCCCGGGCTAAACTTGAGAAGATTCTCCCCACTCACTAAAAACAACAACAACAGTCAGAAATTCAGATTTGGTTTTCACTGCAGCGTTCCACGCGAATCCTGTCGATTTTATTAATCCTTCACTTGCCCCTCTTCTGCAGACGTCAGTTTTTGTTGTGAACTTCTGCGGCAGCCATGAGTGACGTCACCCCTTCAGAAATGGACGACTCTCCTTCACCGTAAGTTCCCATTTTCTTGTACTTTGCATTCTGCTCATTTTATTGAAGCTGAAAGTTGAAAGCTAGTGTTGTTTGTTGTTCTGTTTGGTTGTGTAGGCTGTTGACGATTCCCGCTGGCGTTGAGAACGTGTTGCTGTCGTTCGTTTCCTCTGGGGACGGGGGACTCCGGAGGATCCTCAACCTGCGACAAGTCTGCAAAACTACCAGGTCGTGGGTCGATAATCTCCCGAAGCGACAGGCTGACGGTGTCTTCGCCAGAGCGCAGGTGGCAATGCACTGCGATGAAGAATCAGTGAGTCGTTTTCTAACCTCACCGCCACCGTTTGGAGTTACTGCGCTATACCTTCACCTTCAGGTGGATGCTGTGCGTGAACCAGAAGAGCGGCGGGTAGACGAAGCGACTTGGAGTAGCTTCCGCGCGTTTTGGAACTTCAAATTGGAGACTCTAAAAGTGAAATCAGTTTCGTTCCGTCGAATTCCTTTCAACAGTCGTCTTGTGGAACTGATGGAATTGCCGAATCTCCTCAGACTTCAGTTTTGTGACGGCCTCGACCTCCTGCAACACGAGTCGTTGACCCCTGCTTGCTTTCAAAAGGTCAGGGAACTGCATATTGAAGGAATTCATGCCGCAGCCTCGTTTAAAAATGAGTTCTTTGCGCAACTCGAGAACAACAGCAACCTCACTGTCTTGAGTGTTTATCCTGAAGTCGAGGAAGACTTCTTGGGATACACAAAGGTCATTGACCGCAATAAGCAAGACACGCTACTTCAGATGACCTTCGACTTGTGGTCCTCGTTCGCAGCTGACCCAAAAACACCCAGAGATCGCGACGTGCTTCGAAAGTTTGCAGAGTCAATCGTGGCCTCCAGATCTCAGGTTCGCCTTCAAATAGCAGACATGGGTGATTTCGACAAATTGATGACTGAGCTGCTGTCAGCCGCTGTCTGTCGACAACTTTACACGAAGATCGAGTCAATCGAACGCTGGAGCCCCACAGAACAGACGTTGTCGCTCATGGAGAGTCTTCCCCTGCTGGAAAGACTGGGACGTGTCTACGCTGAAGACGCCTCCGTGGACTTCGACCGACTGACGTTTCCTCCGTCGCTGAAGCAGTTGGGCTTCAACTCAGGATTCCATGCTGAGATGTGTTCTTTCTTTAGAATTGAGGAAGCTGAGCTTCACTGGTGAAATTGGCGTGGCGGCTGACGAAGGAGAGTGTCGGACTGGTTTTGTGGACGGCTTTGATTGGCGGAGTCTGCAGCTTAAGTACCTCAACATGTACTGTATGTGCGATGTCGGCCGCGTTAATTATGTTTCTCCGGGGGTAAGTTTTTGAAATTGAAACTGGTGCAAATTGTTCGCTGGTTGACGTCGTTTGTGTGTGACAGGCGGACGTGGAGATGCTCAGGAATCTGTGCGAAGGAACTTCTGCGAAGACGCTGCTGACGATTCAAGTCGAAAATGAGTCGGTGACTCCGGAGGGACTTCCTCTGCTGGAGAAGTTGCGGTCGTTGGCCTCTGCGAATTGGAAGGAGCGGGAGGAACGGGAGGGGCGCGGAGGGCAGTGGCGGACACTCTACGGCCCTGGCCAATGGCACTTTTAGATTGAGTGAGTGTGGAAAGTAAAGTTAATCTCAGCTGCAACGAGTGAGGTGGAATGTATTTCTGAGTATTACAGCTGTCGTAGGAATCATTTCGCTTCCACCTTTGGTGGCATAATAAATTTATTGGAGCAAATCTACTCTGTTTATTTTAATTGCTGTATTCTACAACTATTAGATATTTAAGTGCGAGACGAAGAATACAACTCAAAGGAACAATCAAATCTTTTCAACTTCAGGCTAACAGAAAACAAATCAAACTTAATTGCTTCTTTCCTTCCTTTCCGTGTGTCTCCATTCTTTTCCACTGTCCGTCGCTGCGGTCGACTTCATGATTTCCAACAACGGATGCGCCACACACAAAACATTCTGTCAACAGTATTTGATTTTGAGCCCACACTCATTCCCGTTACGGGCTTAAGTTGTCCCTGTCACATGAAAGGGTTCGCTAAAGGTCAACTTAAAATCCTGCAATCTCAACTGGGGCAGTTTAAATGGAGAAGAATCATCCGAACATCTGCAGCTTCACTTTTTCGTCTCTCAGTTGTGCACAGAATTCCAGTGCCTTCAAACCTGACCAAGAGACATTGAATGTCCAGGTTACTCCATTTCCGACTCTCATGCTGCCTCTAGCTGCAACAGATTCAACTGACCTCCGAATTGAGTTGAAGTAGCAAAAGACTGGAAACCGTACTGTTGGGATGAATCGCTTGTAAAGTTTCATATCTTCAGATTCTTTAGACGTGTTCAAAAGTGAATAGAGACTGTAAATGGTGTGGAATTATGAGTGCGAGGGGAATGTGGCAAATTAATGAGGTCACTGAAAGACCGAACGTTGTCACTTGTGAATAAGAAACAGGCCAATCAATTATCCTCCTCCTTTATTACAAACAGTCAAAGGAAAAAAGTTTCGCTGGTCTACTGTCGATTGCCACAACACCCACAGCCCCTAAGCTGAAGCGAAGGTTCCGGCGACGACTAATCGATGATTTTCCACTGTCGCTGCCAGCGTCCGCGTCCTTCCCTCTCCTCCCGATTCTTCGCGTTCGCAGCTGCCAACGACATCAGCCGTTCCAGCAAAGGCAATCCATCTGGGGTCGCTGACTCCTCGTGAATGTCGCACATCAAGAGGGAATTCCCAACTGTTCCTTCACACAGGCCCCTGAGTAATGGGGCATCCAACTGGAAGATAAGAATCACCGTGTGTGTTCAAATATGAAACATTCAGTTTGAAGGAGCTTACCACGGGAAGGTTAAGATCATTGTACCATTCCCATTTGAAACGCAGGCCCAAGTGATGCAGCGGGAGGGTCTCCACTTGCAATCCACGCAGAAGAACAGCGCGGCAAAGTTCCACGTCCTTCTCTTTCAGGCCACATTCCAAGGTCAACCACCGCAGATCTGCAACATACATAAAATGGGATTGTAGACGGTTAAACGCATATACACTGGACATGCGTGTGTCTGACTTAAGAATCCGGGAGATTTCTCGATATCCGCGACCAGTGCCTCCGAAGTTTCACTGCAGTTCCAAGCGATGCTCAGAGTCTCAAGGCCTGCGCAGTGCGTCTTCAGCACATTCAGAGAATTGACAAGCTAATTGACGTTATAAGCCAAGTCCTCAAGAGTCAACGACCTCAAAGCTTCTGGAAATGCAGCTCGTGCAGGAAATCCTCTGGTGAAATGAAGCTGAGATTCTCCAGCGATGGGGGGAAGGTCAGTTCATTCAAACGACGTTCAATGCGGTCACCGTTGTTCGCTAGCCAGGATGTCCGCACTGACTTCGTCCAACCGGGGAAGACTCTCCAAAAGCGACAAGGTGTCTTCCGAAGGCGCCCATTCCTCTACAAATTTGACCTTCTCATACATCTCCAACGCGATATGCTGCGGAAGAAAAACACGTGCGTTCTCTAAGTTCTTATAGCCTGACATTTGCAGTCAAATTGTCGACCTGGAGGCCACAACTGACTCCGCGAATCGAAGGTACCTGACATCACCTTCTTCTGCCTCATCTTCGTCACCCAATTCGCCTTCAGGGAAGACGTCGACCAAGTAGAGATTCACCTCCTGTCGTGCGTCCTCCTTCTTGGCGTCGAAAAACTTCTGAAGACACTCGTAATCAGTGGCGCTGTAAATGGTAGTCTCCAGCTCTACTTAAGATTCGGGTTCCGAATAAAAGCGCTTCATTTTCCCGTTGTCTCGAGCCTCGCAGAAGAAATTGATGGAAAGATCGGTGATTTTGTAGAAGGACGAGGGAATGGGCGTTGAGACTTTCCACCAAGCAAAAATGTCTGCCAAACGAAGAATCTGGAGATTCGGAGATTCCACGAGATTCGAAATTCTTGTGTTGCCATTAAAAACATCGGCGTAAGTAAATAGAAGATGCCATTACTCGCCGTCCACATAGGGCAGTAGTGTTGATGGTTATCTGAGATTGTAAATCATGAGTTCAATGCGACATGATGGGAATGAACTGTGAATAACGCTGGTGAATTGGAAACACGATGGTAAATTTATTGGCACCACGAAAGCATTAGTTAATTGGTCTGCCTGAACTCGATCCAACATTGCCCAATCACATACTATTAAAAATATTGAAAATACTATACTGAAAATTAATTAATTAAATAAAAATAATTGAAACGGAAATTAATATTAATTGAAATGGAAATGAAATACTAAGAAAAAGAGATTAGGCAATGTTGGATTGAGTTCAGTCGGCCTCACAAAACATACAGAAAAAAATAGAAATACCTGACCAAACAAAGCATTGCATATGAAATAAAATGAAAATTCTAAAAATGAAACTAAATGAAAAATTGAAATGGAAACACTAAAAATTGAACTAAGGGATCGTTCATATATTACGTAATCACAAAATCGGGAAAAAAGGGACCCTGGGACCCCTAAATCATCAATCGTAATCATTTGCCCAAGGGACCCCCCCACCCCCTATGATTACGTAATCAACTCAATTTACCCCTAT
>JAQGAC010001681.1:0-12886 GCA_034696585.1 Isotomurus maculatus | reverse complement strand
AATTGGCTCCTGAAATGCCTTATGGTAAGTAATAGAAATTATTAAGATAAATATTACTCATCTCAATGAATCATTCGCTTTCCAAGAAGTCACTTGTTTCATTTTGTTGCGAACATATTTCAATACTAACTTTCCACATTAATACAACTTAAATCTCACTAGTATAATGTATGTACCTATTTCACTTCATTGTAGACGTTTTGGGAACCGTTATTCGAAGTTACGGATTGGAAGACCATCGTCCTCCTACTACGGAAATTCAGCTGGGAATTCGTGTATGTGTTAACATTAACATTTAGGAGGGTTTGTGGACTAACGCAAGTTCTTTTTCACAGGGAGGAACCATTACGCTTGCAGGTTGGGACACGTACTCTGATATTCTAGGACAAACAAATCAGAACGGAGAACCAATTAAAGTTGCAATTAAAGGTGTACGGAAGCTTGGGACTAACCCCGACACGAGTTCCCACGTTGGAAACACTGCGGATATTTTTGTGGTAAAATAATAAACTATGCAAAGCATCAAATTGTAAGATCTGATTTGAACTGTTTATTTGTAGATTCGTGGAGATGAAGATTTGCAGATTTTTGATGAGCACAATATGGATATTTACAGGGCAACATTCCAATAAATGTTTAGTTTCTATCCTTACAACATTTTGTAATCTAAGATTACCTTGAAAGATTAAACCTCGTGGTAGTTGAAAGCGATCAATTTGAATAAGGTATACTTTCATCACCATTCTCAGTTACAAAGAAGAAATACATCTCTAATTCTCTCTTAAGAAGAATCTTTCTAAATATATAATGTGTACTTCAGTAGTATATACATGTTGTAGATAATGAATGTGATCTACCGGAAATACAGTTGTGTGTGGGTAGTATTGTTATCACGCCACAGGAAATCCTTAAAAGTGTGGGACTGATTATAGACTTAAAAATGAATTGGCTAGAACATATAAATAAGATGGCTATAATAATATAAATTATAATCTAAAAAAATGTATACTAAATAAACAGGGATTATAGACACATTATCAATAGCTTCATCCATTGTATTCATTACATTTTGTATATTCACCCATTACCGTGTCTTCTTGACCTATAGTCAGTTATTGATGTCAACATCACCACTTATATTGTTCACTCATTATTATATGTTAATACTTATGATATTCCTACAATGCATGAACTCATTCATGTAATTTTACTGATTATTTCGTACACATTCTGGTCAAAACGTATCGACTCAAGCCACTTGAGCAGTTTTGAATAAATCAATTCAATTTAATTCAACAAGATTTTTGTACAGACGATTACCAAGACAATAAATAGTATGCACACTGTATACCTTACTTCCTTAAGTCATTTAGTTGACGGGATTTCATATACAACATGCATGCAGCTGAACTGATAGTGACACGATATTCTATCCTCCTGGATTCAAGATGACACTCAAGAGATCCATCATAAAAACTTGGTGAGTTAATGTAGTATTCAGTTCAGTACATTAAATAATCCTAGTCTCAATTTCAATTCATTAAAATGAGCCAATTATGTACATGACTTTCATGAACCAGAGTTTAAAGATTTCCAATTTTCGTCGAAAATCATCTATTCAAGAGATTACAAGGAATTCATCAGTATTCGACTCCTGACGCGAGAAATAATAAGTGTCATTGAAGTTCAAAGAAACCTAGTAGTGCAAAAGTAAGTTTGTAAATGATTTCCTGGCATAGTTCGTACTTAAAGGAAAATCCGTTAAATTCTGGGCCTAAGCAGAAGCCAGAGATTAAGTGATGAATATGTAGCAATCAAAATGTTATGCTGGGGACTTCACACGATTAATGGGAAAGGTCAATTGCCATCAATATCTTAAACATGAGTTTACCATGAAAGTAGAGAATTATTGCTGTTAACTGGTAGTGTGAATTCTGCAGAGTCAATTATACACAAATACCGTCATTCATTCACTCTTCTATGAATTCGCATTAGCAAGAATCCTTTTACGTAAAAGAGACTTAGCATTATCTGTTATATAAAATGCTGGAGTACAGATACTTCTTCTTCTTCTTATTTCAGGTTTGTAATGATTTCAGTAAAGAAACACGAAAAACGATTTAAAACAATTAAAATATAAAACTAATTGTACGTTGAAGTTTCGAAAACATTCGCATGGATGAGACTTAAGCTTTGGGATACCATCCTAATCAGTAATATAGCTGCCTGTAGGAAGGACTGCTTTTAATTTGCATTTTGTGAAAAAATTTGGAAGGTTTAGAGTCATTACTGTCCGTCAATAACTAGTTGCCTTTATCGCGAATGGGATCTCCAGATCCGAGAACTGTCTCCACATGAGCTACTAACATTTTAACTCAAATGTTACAGTACCATGACAGCTCAAATTACATTTAGATGGATGTAGATAGTAAAGGCTCCACATTAAGGGGAGTAGAATGGGAAATAAGTGAGATAAACGGCTAGGATTTGTGAATGCTTCCGAATTTGTAACATGCAGTAAAGGACTGACTTAACGGCGAATCGATCTTTACTTACGAAGTATTCTCTCCAACACAAGTTTGTAATGCATGATTTTTTAAGAAGCTTCCATGCATGGTTCCTTTTGTGTATGTTACTTTTTTAGACTGCATAGCAAGAGTATTTGAAGTGAATACAGAAGGGCGTTATTACATTATTTGCCAACGGACTGCTTGAAAATCGTTAGCTTTCTGCGTAAAACGTTTTGTTTAAAAGAAGCATCAGACACTTCTCTTTTAAAAAGAAGCAACAATTTTACACAATTTAGGATTTTGATCTTAAGCTTTGCTCCAGTATTTGGTGATTATTTTCAGCCCAAACATGGGTAGGTTGGAAGGATCTCCTCATCGCTTTACTAGATTAAATGCAACCGGAATTCTTCGTAGCCAACGCTTCGATATTTGAAGGATTTAAAAAAAATTAAATTAAAAAAAACCGTTTGTAACGGGTGTCTGCGGACATATTTCATTAAACTTTCAACTCTTGTTGCCTCAGAATATGTTATAAATTAAATATACAGCAGTTTGGGATTCTATGTATGTCCGGTCAGTATTTTTTGGCACAAAATATGGACAACTCTCCTTGGAAAAAGGTTATTTCGTTTCAGGTTAGAAAATATTTAATGTGTCTTAATGCTAAGCTTTATACTTAAAAACCTTTTTGCAATATTATCGGTTTTTCCCTGAGACTGGCAAGTTTCGAAACCCTGTTACATTTGGAAGTTGAGCTATTCGCATTTGAAAATCGCTCCAATCAAGTGCTATCACGCTCTGTATTCCTCATTTTAATTCACTACGGTTTCGATTCCAAACAAAATATTTTGTGTGTCCAAAATTTTAAAACAGTATGGTAATTTCACAAACATAACAAATAACAGTTTGCGAAACATCGCCTATTAAATAATGGGCAGTCTACTAGTTGCAAATTTTTATGCACTAAAGATAACGAGGATTTCTTGGTATTCAATGCCGTAGGCGAATAAATGAGAAACTTGCAATCACTGGCTGTGGAAGGCTTATAAGTTTAACTACATTTAAGTCGGTTGAAGTTATTACTAGTTGTATGAGAAACGTTCTCTGGACTGGTTCAATTTAATTTTTTAAAGAAAGATTTTTGGTTTTAATAATGTTTAATAATAATACGAAATTGACCCTTTGTGTTGTACTTTTGTGCCTTACACTGTCAGGTAAAATCAGTTTTCAGAAATATATAAAAATCCTTTCATTCTAAAGTTATTGCTGCTAATGCAGTGTATTTACTAAAGAACTGTAGCTTGTGTAATAATTTCTATTTGTTGTTTAAACATCTTCCAGTGGGTTCACCTGTGGAAGGCACAAATGCAACCATCCTGGTATTTGGGCGTAGTGGATCTGGTTTCTCATCAACTGTAAGTAAACCGATAATTCTAATTTATTGTTTTTAGACGTGAAATTAATAGATGTAACGTTTAACTGTATAGGTGAGGATGTTGCTGGGAAATTTGACACCGGCAATTGAGACAGAAACCGGGTATTCCAATTCACCAGGCAATAAGTCGGTAATAACCGAGTACGTCATTCCGATTCGTGGGTACCCGCCTTCTTTTCTGAAGATTGTTGACGTCGATGGAGTCACGGACGACAAGCTTCCTGAAGATGACGCGTACGTGCAGGCATCCTTGAAGACATATCTCAAACACCCACAAGGACTTAACTCACAGGAACCCACTGCGGTCCTCATTGTGTCTCCGTTCGATGACAATCGATATGACGATGATCAATCCCTCTATGTTAAAATGCTCAGGAGAATTGCAGATGTAGAGAGATCCGTTTATCCTAATAGTATTCCAGACATTAACATTCTTATCTTCACTCGGCTGATGACAGAAACGAAGCAATTTCAGCGATCTCCTTCCAGTAAACTGGAAACTCTAAAGGCTACAGCAATTGAACGTGTTAAAGGTTTATCTCCGGAGATATCCACTATAGTTGGTGAAAACAAAGGAGAAGAACACGGATTGACGATGAATGAAAAGGGGACTTACAAACTTCCAAATCGCGAGTTCTATCCAGAGAATGTGTTTGATGCTGTGGCCAGTCTTGCAGCAAAGAACGGAAGAAACGAAGATTTAAGAATTGTTAAGAACTTTGCTCAGCTTCGTTTGAATTCAGATGAAGATTCCCGAAGGGTTTCAGTTTCCAGAGTTCCGTTTACCATCTTTCCCGACTCAAATGACGTTGACTATTTTATCCGCTCAATTGTGCGGAGTGGAAAAGGCGAGATTGAAGATAATGAGGTGAACTCAGCTCTCCAAATAACTTACGAGGGACTTTTAGATGCAAACCTGAAAACACGAACAGCCGATAAGGTTCCCCGTCTTCAGGCATTTTTCCAGTCTTTCAATATCACTAAATTTAGTGATCTTCCTTCCACACAACTTGATAAAGTGAAATTGTTTCAGTCACTTCCAACTGCAATTGAACACGACGTGATTGTTATTCTTGAGAAAGCCCTAAACTTAACGATGCCACCTTTCACACAGTCACTTACAGTTGGTCATGGCTATGATGTCCTCAAGGATGAAGTCTTGCCTCCATCGTCAGTCCCTTTTTCTCCGGTTGCCTTTAACACGTGGAAGTTTTCAGGCATGGGATATCTCCTCCCATCCTTCTTATCTTGCAAAAAGCTTCCACGCACACAAGTCCAAACGTACATGAATTTCGCTGACTCAGTCACCGAATCTGTACTCCAAAGGCAGACTTACCTCGAGTACTCCAACAAAGGTACATTCAACATTTCTACTTTTGACGGCCAGATTCGTCTGGGATTCAACATTAAGCCTAGCAAAGGTGACGTTGCTGCTTTGTCGGCTGTAAAGGAAATCCGTACACACAAGATGCAGCTGAATGACCAAATTGAGTTGAGTGAGGAATTCGAAGAGAGCGTGAAACAATTAAGTCCTTTCAAATCATCCGTTCGAGAGTCTGAGAAGGAATGGAAAGCCTTCTTTCAAAAATGGGGAACTCATGTCGTTGCATCTGGATTTGTGGGAGGATTTATTCAAGGAACTCTGATTAGTGACGATATTTCGGAAGCTTATAACGACGGAAATCGGATAGAAAATGCTCTCGAACTAATAGTCAATTTCACACGAGTGGGCATGAAGGACGAAGTCATGTTCTATGGAGTTTTTGGGGGAGACAAAGATCCGAAATTAGCTAATGTACATGAGGTTGAAGCAGGAGAGAGAATGCAGATTGTGGAGAACTGGGAATCTAGTTTGTCCTATGAACCTGTAGTTTTAAATTATGAAATGGATTTGATTCCCATTAGCTTTCTTGTTGGACGTGTCAATGAGACGATGGGATCTGCAGCAGTAATAGCATTAGACCTTTTACTCCAAGGTAAGTTGACTTATAAGAGATCTTACACTCGAATGGCTTCAACAGAAGCTGACTCAAGTACGACTACGTTGAGGTACATGAAAAGTACAACCGCAAATCCTGGAACAACTACATCAGGAGCTTACTCTCCTTCTTCTCATCATGAGCATTATACAACTGTATCGCCAAATACTGGAACCAATTTCATTGTTCCTGATACTTTGCCGCCTGTTAACAATGCTTCTGAAGATCCAAGTGCACCTGCGTTTGAGCAGAAAAATAGAGCGGACATTGGTTTCCCTACTGTTGGCTCAAAGTTATTTGACTTGAATGTGTCTAATGAAAACGACCCGCAGGCTGTGGTAGCACGGAAGATTTTTGAGTGGGTTGCTGACAATGAGCACAGGTTCAACGTTCTTGAATCTTTCCAAAAAAATTGGCTTATTCAACAAAGGTACGTTAAAGTCGAGCACATCTTTGGATAATTTTGCACGTTTTCTCATTAGAGTAATAAGCTATTTTTAATTTTAGAGATGAACAAAAACGTCTCGAAGATGCTTCCAAAAGTGTCAACGAGGAGATAATGAAATCACGAAGAATCCAACAAGAGATGCAGCAGAATCTCGAAAGTCTCAAAATGAAATACGAAGATGATCGCAGAAGAGATCTTGATAAAGCCAGACAAAACCAGCTTGAATTGGAGCTTGAACGAGCAAAAGAGTTAAGGGAACTCAAGAAAAAGATGGATGAAATCGAACTTTCAAATCTTGATTTACAGAGACAACTGAATGAAGCTGCAGAGAAAAATAAGCGAGAGAACATTTTTGGAAGGGGAATAGAGTGGGTGTATGAAAAAAAGAGAAAATTTGGTAACTTCATTAAGCAACGTTTACAGTCGACACGGGATTGTTTTTATTTTGCTGGCTAAAAAACGAAAGAATTCCATTATAACTTTTCCAAATTCGGGTCAAATTTTGGATATTTTTAATTGCCTGGCCAACGAATAAACACCGTTGAGGAGTCCGACTTTATAAACAAATGATGACCAAATTTTGAGTAGAACATTCCTAAACTAAAATCTTCTGGCTTTTATGTCTATTTTATCGTTCACATTTCCAATCAGTTACCAGAGATTAATTCGTTCCGCGGGTTTGAATAATCGTGTGTACTGCAATCTGTCTTATATTAGTTTTACGTTTAAGTCACATTTCTCTAATCACATACCATATGTGCAACGAAGAAATTACAGGCGAAGAGAAAAAAGATATTCCAGGAAGTAACTTTTCATATTCTTCGGGCTGGTAAAAAATTCCCTTATGCTTTAAAGTCTGGACTTTCTGTACATTGAATTACAAAAAATTGTCAACCTTTACTAGATTTCCCCCATCGGAAGTTGAACGTAAGAAATAAATAAAGCGTAAAATTGAATTGTGTAAGACATTTATTAAGATTAAGGCACTTAAATCATCCTAATATTTCATTCAAATTATTCGTAATTCCATTACTGACTATTTTGGCCATTTGTTCTCTCTGTATTTCATGTTAAAATGCTGGTTTACAGATAAAACATTAATTGTGTAGGAAGATTTGGTTAAAAATACTTTTTATTGAAGGATAAGTCGGTCCAACACGCCACAAACTGAGCAAAATTACGATGGGAAAGCAAATGCATAAATTCAATCCGAAATGTGGAGCAAACGAAATTTAGTTTAACCCATCAACGGCATTCCAAATTCGGATTAACCTCACTAGGAGAGTATGGGCACTGATACCCGAAAATTAAAAAAATCGTATAAAAATAAGATTGGGCACTTCCAGGTCAGCACTAGATTCGAAACATTCACATTTCCTATTTTGGTTTGCCTTTAAATTTTTTTAAATTTTGTCCTGCAAGATACATATTTCCTACAATGTTACACATTTGACGCAGTCATGTTTTGTTACATAAAAAAGAAACAAGTTTAATTTATAATTTTAATTGTCAATGAATCACGGGTTTTTATTTCTCAGCTGCATAATGACTTCTTTTCAAAAGCTGCAATTTCAAGTTTAGCTAAGAAAGAACTTCTTTCAACTGTAAACTATGTTTCCCAATAGACTAACTTTGTTGCGCTTTGTATTTCGACATACAATCTCAGGTAAAACAGAGATCACTTATTTACGAAATTCTTAAATGTCAATGCTACTGTTGTCTCTTTGGTTCATGAAAGTTGTCTCGTTTGTAATTCATCTTTAAATTAAATTCAGACTTGCATGTGAAAGAAAAAATGGAAGCATTCGGATGTTTGAATTTAGTGGACATTTGGTTTCATCAACAGTGAAAAACTTTGAGACTTCAATCTAAATTTTTAAGGTACGCTAAAGTAAATGGCGAATTTTGTAGGTGAAAATGTTGCTAGGAACATTTACTCCCCAAATTCAATCTGAAACTGACTTACATATGCACCTAAATCTGTGATAACAGAGTATCTCTTACCAATCCCTGGGGACGCATCTTCAGTGTTGAAGATTGTGGGCGTTAACGGGGTCAACGATTACAAACCCCATTAGGACAACGTCTACATTCAAGCTTCCTTGAAGACTTACTTTACTCACAATGATGGGCTTAATTCACAACTACTCACTGCTATTGTCATCGTTTCAGAATTTGACGACAATGAATACCATTCCAATCGGAATTCCAGAAATAAACATTATACTCTTCATACATTGTATCTCCAAAGTAGGGAACATTCGGAGATCTCCATGGAGAAAGTTGGCAAGTTTGAAAGCAGCAGCAGTAGAACATGTTGATGGAATTCCTCAGAGTATGGTCACACTTGTAGAAAACAAAAGCGAAGAATACGGATTAACTATGAATAAAAACCAAACCTAAGGATATATAAATAGAGAACTCTATCCCTCGAACGTTTTTGAGGCTGTAGCATGTCTTGCTGAGAGGAACAGACATTGAAACCCACAGAATCCTCGTGGCCTTTATTAGATTCGTAAATGATCTTCTGACACAGATGATCCGTACTGAAAGGAAAATATGTTTAATTCTGTGCCTAAGCACTCGCCAGAGATTAAGCGACGAATCTGTAGCGATCAAATTTTATTTTCCAATGTAGACGAAGAATGAATATCAGCAAGAATGCCAGGCATACCGTGATCGGGAAAGTGTCTGTCCAGAATTTTTACCTCTGGAGGGAATGCAAATCTTCGTTTTCATTCCGCTAATCAATTTCTAGCCTTTTCATGAATGCCAACGAGTTAACTATATCTTAATGAAGATTTTCATTTTACTCCCAATTACTGTTTAATCACATAAGAACCGAAGATGCAGCAAAATTTAACAAACACTGGGTTGTGAAGGTGAATCTGAATGCTGTGCATTAATACATTTTGATTGATTCAATCATACACGTGTCACAATATAATCGCCCTCAGCGACGACATAGTAGCAGGTGAATTCGATATTTTGATAAGACTAATTCCATTGCACAACAAGCTTTCTGTACAGACTATTTCCAAAACCATACACAGTACACACACGTGTCTACCTTACTTCGTGAACTAATTGATTTCGTAGATTTTCATATGTGTAAGCAACTAATCTTGAAGTCAAACCATCTTAAACTTTTCTGGTTTCATGATTGCACTCGTGATATCAATCCATAGAATGTTATGTGTGAACGTTTGTTAACTACTCAATTTAGTATATTAAATAATCCTGGTCTCGATTTCAATTCGTGGAAAAGAGTCAAGCATGACCTTAGTTATATTAACTAGAGACCAAAGAATTCCCATTTTTGTCGAAAGTAGTTTTTTTCTCAACATTATCAGGAATTATCAAAAATTTGACTCCGCGACACGAGTATCGATGAGTGTCATTGAAATTCCTAGAATCCTAGTAGTGCAAGATTAGGTTCGTAAATGTTCTCCTGGTACAGACAATTTATACTCTAAGGAAAAGATGTTAAGTTATGTGCCTAAGCAATCACCAGAGATAAAGTGACGAATATGTAGAAATCAAAATGTTATGCTTGGAGCTTCAAGCGATAAATGGGAAAAAGGTCAATTGCAATGAATATCTTAATATGAGTTTACCACGAAAGTATAGAATTATCACTCTTTACTCTTTACTGGTATCCTAGTTTCAGCATAGAGTCAATTGTCCACAAATAAAGTTTTCATTTACACTTCTATGAACGTGGATTCGCACGAATCCTTTTACGTTAAAGAGACTGAGTCCTCTTATTTATAATCTCTTATTTCAAATGCTAGAGAATTCTCCTTCTTCTTATTTCAGTCTTCTGTTAATTTAAGTATAGAATGACCAACAAATTCTTACGACAATGTAGGAAGGAAATAAAAATTTTGCTGTCACATGTCGGCGGAAATTATCCCTTGAAATGAGACTTAGCTGTATATGCCTGCGAAATCAGAAATATTTCAGTCTGCAGTCTGTCTGCAGTCGAGGTCTTCCAGACTCCAACTTGAAGAGCCGATTGACCTCCACTATTCCCAGAATGCAGGCATTCCTGCAATCATCAAATATTACAAAATCCAATGACCTTCCTTCAATAGAACTTGATAAAGTTAAATTCTTTCAGTCCCTTATAATTGCAATTACACAATATATGGTGACTATAATTGATCAGGCCATTAACTTGACAATGCCACCTTTCACGCACACACTCACCGTTGGCCATGGTTATGACGTCCTCAAAGACGAAGTCTTGCCTCCAACCTCGGTCCCTTTCTCTCCTCTGGCATTTGACACCTGGAAGTTTTCCAGAATGGGTTACCTCCTTCCATCCTTCTTATCTTGCTACCAGCTCCAAAAATCCCAATTTCAAAAGCATCTGCATTTTGCAGGTAGTTTTAAACAGTCTGTAGAACAGAGACAGACTTTCCTCGAATACGAATACACATGAGATACGATAAGGGATATGGAGTTAATTAATGACTCTTTCAAACTCTAGGTTTTTAATAGCTTGAATTTTGACATTAGACACCTACATCTTGGCCGCGTGAAAAAATAATGCATAGAGCATTCTACAACTCGAAATAAATGAGTTAGAGTGGTTGCAGATAAGTAGAGTGGTATGTGCTTACCGTCACTGATCGCTACCTGAGTTAAGTTTAGCTAAAACTGATCTTTTTCCGATAAATAGGTCATTATGTATGTATGTAGTGAAGGAGGCTCTCCTTTCGGAGAGCTCCTCCAAAGCCAATTAAGACTTATTGCAGAAACTCCTAAACATCTACAAGCTAAGGTTAATTTGGTACATGCAGTATCTCTATATGACAATTATCTGTCGTGTGAGATACGCAAACCAGGGCGATCCTGGGTCTGGGTAGTACTGTCCCGTCGTACCCACCGAGGTATCAGCACGAACGGAGACACACCAGTGTAACAACACCACGCAGCCCAGCGATCAACCCATTCAGCTTACATTATTATAGCCACTACTGGGACTCGAGCCTCATGAGAGGAAGCCGAACATATTCCCGTTCTAGCGTGAGTCCAGGGATAAACCACTGGACCACGTAGCCGTGGCATTGAATAGGTCAGTAAGTGTGGCATCATAAGAAAATTTCACGATTTGGCAGTTTGAAAACACCATAAGCAAGGTTGTTCTTCAATCGAGATTAAGTACACACAAAGAGTATGAAAGCGTGACGAAACAGATGCAAGGGGGTTCAGGAATTTATCCACCAACAGTGTTTCTAGCCAATAGGGAAAAACGATCCCAGTCTTATATAAATATAATCTCTGTAGAATAATATTTAATACTAAATTCTTGCGTACAACAATCAAAATCTGATTAAGGTTCTGTTAGTAATAAGCGAGTAAGACACGCTTTTTTCAGCTGAATGAACTTCTGCTTGTTTAGATTTCCTGTGTGATACATTTAAACCGATTTTTGCTATCCATCAACTTGCATCGACACGTTGAGGAATCTGCTTCCCTATTTAATCGATTATTGATCGCCATTCATAGTGAATGTACGGAAAATGTCTTCATTGAAGTGAAAGATCCATAGATGATGTCGACGAAGTTTAGTTTAAGCTAGTCACAACACTTAGCCTACACTAGACACTAAGCCGACATTATCTAACAGAAAGCATACACAGGTTAGTGTAATACATGCTAAATTACTCCAGAAAGTAGTACTCTTGATATTCTATAGACACATTATCTCTCTCGTGATGACTTTTAACCCTTGCGTAGAATCTTAACAGAAAATTCTGTTTATACTAACCCACCATGTCTCAATACCAGTGTATGCTTACACTTCTTACAGTTCTTACTTCATCAGCTGACTTATGCTTGATTTGTTCCTTGAGAGAATGGTTAAACGATCATAGCCAAATTGTTTGTTTAGATTAAATTGATTAAATTATTTATACTGAATTGAGTATATTTAATAAAGCGGGCAATCTTCAACTCACAGTTGAGCAGGTATCAATCCACATCGATGGGTTCATTCAAAGCGTTTAGTTTACTTGCATTGACTGTGTGTGGACTGTGGATAATTCCTATATGAGGGGTGAATCGCGTCATAATTCTGGCACTCATACACACAACACACCAAACACACACAAATGCTCCGTTCATTGTACACATGTGTAAGTGCACGCTCCCCCGAACACACACTACTCTTTACACATGTGTAAGTGGACGCTCTCACAAACACACACAACTGTTTACACATGTGTAAGTGGACGCTCTCACAAACACACACAACTCTTTACACATGTGTAAGTGGACGCTCTCACAAACACACATCTCAAACAATTCTCTAAATACTTGTCACATCACACTTCTATGAAAATTCCAAATTCCTATTTAATTGAAAGTTCCAAGATCTTGGAGCTTTAAAAACCCTTCCCCGCGAACTCAGTTTATTGTGTTTACATTTGATGTAAGCAAAAAGGACAATATATAAATAATACGTGTTTCTGGTAAGTTATAATGAATTTAAATCCATAATCAC
>JAQGAC010001680.1:0-12893 GCA_034696585.1 Isotomurus maculatus | reverse complement strand
GCTTAGCTCCTCGTTTTATACTCTTGATTTTCTATCCATCTCGTTTTCTTATTCTGGGTCACAAAGTAAATGCTGAAGTGGAATTATCGCCGAAGTGTATGTTTTGCTCAAATATTTATGCTTTTATTACTTAATATGAAACTTTACGCTGAGATCACAATATATCTAGGTTTATTGCTCTAATTTATACCCTGACGTTAATTCTTAAGCGTTGTTACGTGATCTTTGATATTAAGAATGTAGTCCAACCCGGTGAGGTAATATTAAAAATTAATTTATTATCAATTTGGGACGAAAGTAAATTATTCGTTCGCCTAATTTAATAGTTATTCAGCTTAATTTAAGGGCAAAATCTAAACTAGGGTTTGTTTTTGTGCTCAACGGGCGTCGATAAAATTTTAGAATGGAGGTATTAGGAAGTTTGGAAAAATGGGGTTAGTAGGTCTGTTAGCTAGTCTTAGAATTAGCAGCGGCAAACTGTGGTGATATTTTCGCTGTGTATGTTTGGAATTTAATTCAAAATTTCTGGAAATCATGATCTCATTTGATTTATTATCGTCTGCGTGAAAGATGATCCTCGTCGTGATTCTACACAGCTCTTCCACTTCCTCCAACATCTTCATCCTTCCCATTTAACTTCCTCTCGCTTCCAACGAACAACTTCAACGACATTCCGAAGGTTTTATTTTCAATTTCGAAAACTACCCGCTGAGACATTCGGACGTGTTCATCGTGGACACTGCCAAACTGACAAAGTTTCCACCGAATTCGACAATTCTAAAGGAATCATACTCACGCGTTTTATGAACAAACTTGACTCAAATGAATCTGATTCCAACAATTTTCTTTTTAAATATTTTAATTTTGACTCAAAACTAAACACGAACGCTTTTGAAGCCAATTTTAATTATGCGATAAATAATAATTGATAATTGATAATAAATCTCTTGTTTCGTTAATGAATGCACAATCCTCCTGCTTTTCATATTGGTCCGTTGACTGTGAACATCTGCGTTTTGCAGATGGTCTTTTATGATCTGAAACGACAGGTGGAGTCTGATTTCAAATTTCTCGGTGTTTGTTGATCTCCAAAGAATCTATTGTCGTACGGAGTGGCATATTAAGTCAACTGTATCAGTGGTCCTCCAATGACACTTCCAGTCAATCAGATAATAATTTAACACTGGACTAATAAGTGTCAGTCACTTTATTCTCAAAACACTTTATTCTTAAATAACCTAATAACCTGCATTTCTCACTCCGCCCCAACTTCATCCTTTCTCCATTCCGCATCTTCCGTGACGCTGCTGGCTGTTTAATCATTCCCACTGGAGACTTAACCGACACTGCCACCTTCGTATTGGATTGCTGAGGATTAAATTCGTATTCGCAGGAGCAGATAACGCTTTGAGTAAATGATGAGGAGATGATAATAAACCCGCTGACTGGTAAAAATTGGAGTGCAGGACCCGCAGTTGACTCCGAATCTCACTTCCCTAACATGTGACAGCAACACTTTGAGGAACTTGAGAATCCCAAAATAATAACACACACTGTGCTAATCGGTTATCACTTGAAACCACTTGCAAGTTGCAAATGAGATCAGCAAGTTATTTGCATACAGCCATTCATTCCCATTTCCATACTTCTTCCTTCTCCTTCTTCCTCACATCATATCCACAGATCTTCTTTCTTCAGTCTCTCTCAACACTCCAACACTCTCAGCCAAGTAAATCTGAAATTTCCCATTTGTGTAGTTCCCAAAATAAGTTTCCTAACATGCCACAAATAACATCGGAACTGGAGTGTCTTCGCGAACTCAGGAAACTCGTCGAAGGTTCACAGCCACCTTTTTATTTTCATATAGAACCAAAGAACTCTAGTTAATCCGTTTTGTGGGTACTCCTGTGCAGATGACGGGAAACTGGAGCAACTGGCTGAGATTCTGGACGACAGATTCCTCCTTCACTTCGTCCGAGGAAAGAAACGCAGCTCCTCCAAAGCATTCGCAACCGTAAGCTCACCTGATCCATCAAAATCATCGATGGAACTAATTAGGGAAAATAGATGCGATTTCATTGTGTAATTTTGATTTGGGTAGCTGAAAAAGTACTGCGAGACTCGGGTGAAGAACGCAGCGTTCATGTCGCGCGTCGACCCGCAGAACGCCCCTCTTCTGGAGTCACGACAGTTTGGCGTCTTGAAGCGACGAGTTGCGGAAGGACGCGCCATCGTCTACTGCAGATTCAGTGAGTATTCCCAGTGTCTTTTTATAACCGCAAACTGCAACGAGAACAGGCAAACAGACAATCGAATTGTTGGCTGGATTGTCGCAGATGACTGGGACGCATCTCTCGGAGTGGAGGATGTCTTCGTTGCGGGAACTCTGTTGACAGAGGAGATTTGGAATGAAGAAGACGTCGAAAGAAACGGCGTCATCGTTATCGCCGACCACTGCCACCACGAAGCAAGACATCTGACCATGTGGACTCCCTCTGCGATGATGAAGCTCAGACGGCTGTTTATGGTGAATTCGCAGCCACAACTGAAGGTTGAAATGATATTTAACAAGTGAATTGCATTTTGAAGGAAAACTACCCGTTGAGGTATTCGGAACTCTTCATTCTCAACGCTGGGAAATGGACCAAATGGGCCGTTAGACTTTGTTCGCTTTTCCTGCCACACAAAATCACAAGTCGAGTCAGTTTCCAAGCATCCCTCGTATCATTTTGAGTTGATTTTGATTGTGTGCATTCAATTGGTGTGCTTTGCTGTACAGATGAAAGTGCTGACGAAAGAGGAGATTGGAGTTCTGCACGACAGACTTAAGTTTGCAGACGCAGAGTTGCCTCCCACCGCGCGGAAGAACGACGTCGCTGGAGGAGAAGAGAACGTCTGGGACGTCCACTTGGAAATGCGGATTCAACGCAAGTCTCAATACTACGACAAACTACGCGAAGCTTTCCACCGAATTCGACAATCTTAAAGGAACCATCCTCACACGTTTTAAGAACAAACTTGACTCTTACGGATCTGATTGAAGCTTCATTATCAATTTTCATTTTTATTTATTTATGACTCCAAGCAAAACACGAGCGCGTTTGAAGCAAAGTTTGACAATGCGACGAATGATATTTAATAATAAATGTTTCCTTAATTATTTAATAATCCTCCTCCTATTTTCGGTATGTGCGTTGACTATGGAGTTCCCTACAAATGGTCTTTTCTAATTGATTTGAAACGACAACTGGACGCTGAGGAGATGTTTGGGGATGTCCACTTTATTTCTCAAACCGCCCCAACTTCAACCTTCCTCGTTTCCAAACCTTCCGTGAAGCTGCTGGCTCTCCAGTCATTCCCACTTAACAAAAGCTGCCATCTTCGCATTGGACTGCTTGGGATTAAATTCGTATTTGCAGGAGCAGAAAACATTCCCAATAATTGAAGAGGAGATGATAAGAAGAGTGCAGTGAATGGAGACCCGCAGTTGACCTTGAGTCTTCCTTACTTAACATGGGACAGTTACGTGAATCTCCGATTGCAAACTGCATCCAACAGCACTTTGACGAAATTGAGAATCACACAATAATAACAACAACACACACTGTGGCTATGGACTGTCACTTGAATGAAGGCTGTGTTACTGCGAACCACTTGCAAGTTGCAAGTTGCAAATGAGTTGAGCAAGTTCTTTACATACGGCCATTCATTCCCATCTGCATACTTCTTCCCATCATTCCAACGGGTCTCCTTTCTTCAGTCTCTCTCCACACTCCAATGCTCTCAGCCAAATAAATCTGAAACTTCCCATTTCAGCAATTCTCAAAATAAGTTTCCTAACATGCCACAAATGACATCGGAACTGGAGTGTCTTCTCGAACTCAGGAAACTCGTTGAAGGTTCACAGCTACCTTTTTATTTTCATATAGAACCAAAGAATCATAGTTAATCGGTTTTTTGGGTACTCCTGTGCAGATGACGGAACATTAGGCCAACTGCGTGAGATTCTGGACGACAGATTCCTCCTTCACTTCGTCCGTGGAAAGAAACTCAGCTCCTCCAAAGCATTCGCAACCGTAAGCTCACCTCATCTCACAAAGTTATCCGTGGGATTAATCAGCTAATAGAAATGTGATCCTATTTTGTAATTTGGATTTGCGTAGCTGAAGAAGTACTGCGAGACTCGCGTGAAGAACGAAGCGTTCATGTCGCACGTCGACCCGCAGAACGCTCCTCTTCTGGCGTCACGACAGTTGGGAGTCCTGAAGCGACGAGATGCGGAAGGACGCGCCATCATCATCTGCAGATTTAGTTCGCATCCTCAACCTTTCTTGCATAAAACATTTACAATAAACTGCAACGAGTGGGTGGGTGGTTGCAGATGATTGGAACTCTTCTGTTGGACCGGAGGACGTCTTCACTGGGGTGACTCTGTTGACAGAGGAGATTTGGAATGAGAGAGACGTCGAAATTAACGGAGTCCTCATGGTCTTCGACCACTTCCATTTCGAAGCCAGACATCTCACAATGTGGACTCCCAGGGCGATGATGAAACTCAGACGGCTGTTTATGGTCAGTTTGCATTGACAAGTGAACACAAAAAATGTAAATTAGCAAGTGAATTGGATCTTCTAGGAGAACTACCCGCTGAGGTATTCGGATATTTTAGTTCTCAACGCTGGGAAATGGACAAAATGGGCAGTCAAACTTTGTTCGCTGTTCCTTCCACACAAAATCACAAGCCGAGTGAGTTTGAAAACATTCTTGGAATCATTTCGATGGCATTTAATTGGTTGACCTGTTCTTCTGCAGATGAAAGTGCTGACGAAGGAGGAGATGGGAGTTTGGCACGAACGACTCAATTTCACTGACTCGGAGTTGCCTCCCACCGCGCGGAAAGGCGACGTCGCTGGATTTGAAGAGAACGTCTGGGACATCGACTTGGAAATGCGCATCCTACGCAAATCTCAATACTACAACAAACTACGGCAAGCTTTCCACCGAATTCGACAATCTTAAAGGAAACATCCTCACACATTTTAGTACAATTTGACTTGAATGAATCTGATTGCAGCTTCATTAGCACTTATCCTTTTAAATGTCTTAATTCTGACTGAATACAAATCACAAACGCTTTTAAATCCAAGTTTAACAATGCGACAAACATTAATTCAACAATAAATCTGTCGCTGATGAATTCACAATACTCTTCCTGTTTTTATTCGTGCGTCGACTGCTGTGGAGCTCCAGGATTTGCAGATGCCCTTTTGTAATGGATTTGAAACAACAATTGGAGGTTGGGAAAGAGTTCTCCAGTGCTTGTTGATGTCCACAGAAACTGTAGTTGTAGGGAGTAAAATAGCACAGGTCAAGTGGTTCTGTGGTCCTCCAGTGACACTTCCACTCAATCAGATATTAATTAAACGCTGGAGAGACAGATATTTCCAAACCTACAAGCAGCTGGGTCTCCAATCATTCCCACTTAACAAAAGCTGCCACCTTCTCATTAAATTTCTTAAAATTTAATTCGTATTTGCAGGGACAGATAACCTCTCGACTTAATGAAGAGGAGATGATAAGAAACTCGCTGACTAGGGGAAATTGGAGACCAGTTGACTTCGACTCTCGCTTACTTAACATGGGACAGTGGTTGCGTGAATCTCCGATAGTAAACTGCATCCAACAGCACTTTGAGGAACTTGAGAATCACACAATAATAACAACACGGACTGTGGCTATGGGCTGTCCCCTGAATACTCAACCACTTGCAGATGAGTTGAACAAGTTCTTTGCACAAAGCCACTCATTCGCATTTGCATACTTCTTCCCATCACATTCCCACGGGTCTTTTTCGTTCTCCTCTTTCTCCACATTCCTATACTCTCAAACTGCACATTGGAAACTTTTGATTTCACAACTTCTCAAAGACAGTTTCCCAGCATGTCACAAATAACAGCGGAGTTGGAATGTCTGGACGAACTTAGGAAACTTGTCGCAGGTTCACAACACATTATTATTTCAGGTTCTCAATATTCCCATATATTAAATAAATAATACTTCATTTGACAGATGACGAGACTTTACGACAACTGCGGGAGATTCTGGAGGACAGATTCCTCCTTCACTTCGTCCCGGGAAAGAAATGCAGCTCCTCCAAAGCATTCGCAACCGTAAGGCTGTCGACCAGATCTGAACTCACACGTACGATTAATTAGCGGATTGATTAACAGATTAATCTCATTGTGACACTTTGACTTGTGTAGCTGAAAAAGTACTGCGACACTCGCGTGAAGAACGAGACGTTCATGTCGCGCGTCGACCCGAAAAACGCTCCTCTTCTGGAGAGGCAAATGTTGGGAGTTCTGAAGCGACGGGATACGGAGGGACGCGCGATAATCTACTGGAGAATGGGTGCGCGCCTCAACCTCTTTTGACAATTACCCAGCGATAACTTGAAATAGACACGAATGAGTTGATTGTTGCAGACAATTGGGACTCTGTTGGCGTTGAGGATGTCTTCGTTGCGGGAACTGTGTCGACAGAGGAGATTTGGAACGAGGAGAGCGTCGAAAGAAACGGATTCGTCATAATCGTCGACCACTCCCATCTGGGGACAAGACACTTGACGATGTGGACTCCCAGTGCAATCATAAAACTCGTCAGACTCTTTGCAGTAAGACGCTGGAGGCTGGAGCAATAGAAATCCATGAGAAACGAAGTGTTGAGTCTGTTTGGGTGGGTTTGCAGGAAAACTACCCGTTGAGACATTCGGACGTGTTCATCGTGAATGCCAGCAAACTGACCAAATGGGCCGTCAAGCTATTCTCGCTTTTCCTGCCACACAAAATCAAAAGTCGAGTGAGTTTGGACATCTTCCTCGCATCATTTTGATTACATTTAATTGGTCTGTTGTCTTGTACAGCTGAAAGTGCTGACGAAGGAGGAGAGTGGAGTTTTGCACGACAGACTGAAGTTCGCAGACGCAGAGTTGCCTCCCACCGCGCGGAAGGACGACGTCGCCGGAGGAGAAGAAAACGTCTGGGACGTCCACTTGGAAATGCGCATCCTACGCAAAACTCAATACTACGACAAACTACGCGAAGCTTTCCACCGAATTCGACAATCTTATGGAAACCATCCTTACACGTTTTATGAACAAACTTGACTCAAATTAATCTGATTCAAGCTCCTTCAACAATCGCCCCACGTTTTAATACAACTTGACGTAAATGAATCTTTTGAAGCTTCATCAGCAATAATCAATTTTAATGTTTTAATTCTGACTGAATACAAATCACAAACGCTCTTAACAATGCGACGAATAATAATTCAATAATAAATCTCTCGCTGATGAATTCACAATCCTCTTTCTGTTTTCTATTCCTGCGTTGACTGGAGTTCCACGATTTGTATACACCATTTTTTAATTGATTAGAAACAACAGACGGACGCTGGGAAAAAGTTACAAAGCTGTTGTCGTAGGGAGTCAAGTATTACAGGTCAACTGGTTTTGAACTGAGGTCCTCCAGTGTCCCTTCCACTCAATCAGATATTGATTAAACGCTGGAGAGAAAGATATTTCCAAACATAAATTCTTGCTTTCAAAACTTCATCCATTCTCATTTCCAAATTTCCCGAGCAGCTGCTGGCAGTCCAATCATTTCCACTGGAGACTTAACCAACACTGCCACCATCGCATTGACTGCTTATGAGTAAATTCGTATTTGCAGGAGCAGATTACCTCTCGAGTAAATGAAGAGGAGATGATAAGAAACTGGCTGACAGGTGGAAATAGGAGTGCAGTGAATTGAGTTGACTCTGAGTCTCACTTACTAAACATTAACATGTGACAGTCAACAGTGAGTGCGTGAATCTCCACTTGTAAACTGCATCCATCAGCACATTGAGGAACTTGAGATTCACACAATAACAACAACATACCCTGTCGCTTTGAGCTATCATTGAATGAAGGATATGTAACCATATGCAATTGCAAATGAGTTAAGCGAGTTCTTAGCATAAAGGCAGTCATTCCCATTTGCATACTTCTTCATTCCCACGGCTCTTCTTCAGCCTCGTTTCTCTCCACACTCCAATACTCTCAACCTACAAATCGGAAACTTTGGATTTTACATCGTCTCTAACTCAGTTTCCAAACATGCCACTAGTAACAGCTGAGTTGGAGTGTCTGGACGAACTTAGGAAACTTGTCGCCGGTTCACAAATTCACAACACATTATTATTGTAGGCTCTCAATATTCCCATACATAAATTACTCTTAATCCAATTTGTGAATGTTGTGCAGATGACGAGACTTTGGGCCAACTGGGGGAGATTCTGGACGACAGATTCCTCCTTCACTTCGTCCGTGGGAAGAAACTCAGCTCCTCCAAAGCATTCGCAACCGTAAGTCCGTCGACAAAATCTCAACTGTCCCATCTGATTAAGTGAACAAACTCGATACTAATCCTGCGTTTGTGATTTGAGTAGCTGAAGAAGTACTGCGACACTCGGGTGAAGAACGAAGCATTCATGTCGCACGTCGACCCGCAGAACGCTCCTCTTTTTGAGAGACGAATGTTGGGAGTTCTGAAGCGACGGGATGCGGAAGGACGCGCCATCATCTACTGGCGAATGGGTGCATTTTTAAACCTCTTTTTATCCCATTAAAAAGCTGAGATGAAATCCTCAACCTCCTCTTTACTTCCCACCGATCAACTTCAACAATTAAGTTGATTGTTGCAGACGATTGGGACTCTGTTGGGGTGGAAGATGTCTTCGTTGCGGGAACTCTGTTGACAGAGGAGATTTGGAACGAAGAGAATGTCGAAAGAAACGGATTCGTCATAATTGTCGACCACTCCCACCTGGAGACAAGACACTTGACCATGTGGACTCCCAGCGCACTTGTAAAACTTGTTCGACTGTTTGCTGTAAGACGCTGGAGGCTGGAGCAATGGAAATCCATGTGAAAAGAAGTGTTGAGTCTGTTTGGTTGGTTTTGCAGGAAAACTACCCGTTGAGGCATTCGGATGTGTTCATCGTGAATGCCAGTAAACTGACCAAATGGGCCGTCAAACTGTTCTCGCTTTTCCTGCCAACCAAAATCACAACTAGGGTGAGTTCCATTCTCCACTTCTCATTGAAGATTACCTCGTTTGATGGCATTTAATTGATTGGTTATCTCGTAAAGCTGAGTGTGCTGACAAAGGAGGAGATGGGAGTTTTGCACGAACGGCTGAATTTCTTAGATGCCGAGTTGCCTCCCACCGCGCGGAGGGTCGACGTCGCTGGAGAAGAGAACATCTGGGACGTCGACTTGGAAATGAGGATCCAATGCAAAACTCAATACTACGACAAGCTACGCGAAGCTTTCCACCGAATTCGACAATCTTAAACAAAACATTCCAACGCTTTTGGAACAATCTTAAATTATATACAAGCTATACTTAACAATAAATCTCTCTGAAGTGAATTCACAATCCTCTTGTGTCTTCTGCGCTTCAGATTGTCTTGTATCACATCTTTCGAGTAAGTTGTCAAAAGAAGTCACTGTGGAACTCCAGACGTTCCGATTCTTTCCCATGTCCTCCAGTGACCCTTCCAATCCATCAGATATTAATCTAACGCTGCGAGTCTTCCACATCTTTCACCCAAAACCTTCCTTCATTCTAAAATCACCTGCATTTCTCCCGATTCCCCAACTTCATCCTTTCTCGTTTCCAAATCTTTCGTTACGCTTCTGGCAGTTATGCAAATGACGAGGAGGTGATAAGAAACTTGCTGACTGGTGGAGTGGAGACTAGAGTGTGCAGAGAATGGAGGACCCGCAGTTGACTCTGAGTCTCACGTACTTAACTTGTGACGGTGGCTGCGTGAATCTCAGATAATAAAATGCATCCAGCAGCACTTTGAGGAACTTGAGAATCACACACCGTGTCTGTCCATTGTCACCACCCCACAGGCTTTTGATGAATTCACACACAGTCTTAAGGACTCATCAAACGAATCTTTGGCAAGGAATCTCGCACATTTCTACAAAGTTAGGTCCACACTCAACACGAATTGCTGCGTACAGTTCACTTGTGTCATTTGTGATAATTCCGAACGATAGAATTCCCAGCTCAGCGATTTGGGAGAGTTCATCCCGTCATCTTCCGCCATGACAACTTTCCCCAGCTTTCCAACAGAGTCTCCTCGTCTCTGTAGCGCAGTAATGGAAATTGGAGGAGGCTTTTGGAGACTGGACATCTTTGGAATCTCATCTGACGACTTCAATTGTTGACACAGGACCCACCACCACCGCCAAACGCTCAAAGGTAACTCCTCCACATCGGACTCAACTTAATTAGATCACGCCACTTCACATGTGATACTATTGTTGTTTTTTCAGATGTCGCAGACTCCTTCTCAGCAGGGAATGACCTACGATGGCGCTTATGGGTCTCCTCAGCCGATCTACTACAACAACAGCGGCCAAGGCTACGACCAACCCGGAGGAGGAGTGGGGCAGGGGGGCTACGGATACGGAGGACAGCCTCAGCAGCAAGTCTCCAACTACGCTGGAGGAGCCGGTGGCGACCAGCCGCCTGTGGAGACGGAGCCTCGGAGGGCGAAGATCGCCTCGCCGATGGTCGGAGTGGGTCTCATGGCGGCCCTCACCTTCCTCACTGTCCTCTCCCCGATGATCGTCTTCCTCGTCTTGTACACCGACGCCACCACCATCTTCTGAATCCTCCGCACCCTCCAACCCCAAAATTCCAAATCTCCGTGTACTCCTCAATTGTAAACCTGGTTACTTTCCTATCTGTGTAATTTGTGAGTGACGTCAATATTCACAATTTAACAGTTAATAACAAAGATCTGCCGTAGCTTCTCAATGGTTTGTTGTGTGTGATTGAGCTTCATTTGGTTAGCATTTGGAAGAAGTGTGAAGAGTCATTTTGTCAAATGGAGGTGGTAGGGAGATTCGTATCGTTTGGTTTCTTATTTCCAAGTCTCCATTCTGGAGTGAATGACGTCAATATTCTCTGTCGTCTCATTCATTCCCATATGTTCGCACCCTTCTTCTTCATTCTCCTCTTTCTCCACACTTCCGCAGTTCTCGAACCCAGTTTCCAAACATACTCAAATAACACCTGAGTTGGAGTGTATGAACGAACTTGGGAAACTTTTCGCAGGTCCAGAATTCTTCTTCGTGTTCTTCCACACCCTTCATTCTGAAATGACCTGCATTTCTCACATCGCCCCAATTTAAAACTTTCTCGTTTCCTCATCTTCCGTGAAGCTGCTGGCTGTCCAATCATTCCCAATGGAGACTTAACGAACACCGCCACCCTCGCATTGAACTGGTTAATATTGACTGCAGGAGTAGTTAATCTGTCGTGCAAATGAGCAGGAAATGATAAGAGACTTGCTGACTGGTTTTGCATTGCAGTGCAGTAGAAACTGGACACCCAGTTTAGTGAGTCTCACTTGCTTAACATTGTGACAGTCGTTGCCTTAATCTCCGATTGTAAACTGCATCCACCAGCATTTTGAGGAATCACACAATAACAACAACACACACTGTGGCTATGTAAGATAGTAAGAACAAATTCCTAGACCCAAAAATGTAAATGAGTTCAACAAGATCTTTGCATAAAGCCATTCATTAAGTATTTGCATACTTCCTCATTCCCACGGGTCTTTTTCACTCTCCTCTTTCTCCACAATCCAAACTCCAATCCGTCAATCTAGCCATCACAGACTTCTTCTTCAGTAGTTCAGGAATAAGTTTCCCACCATGTCACAAATAACAGCGGAGTTGGAGTGTCTGGACGAACTGAGGAAACTTGTCGCAGGTTCACAATTTATTATTATTTTAGGTTCTCAATATTCCCAAATCATTCGTAAGTCATTTTGTGAATGTTGTGCAGATGATGGAACACTGGAACAACTGGGGGAGATTCTGGACGACAGATTCCTCCTTCACTTCGTCCGGGGGAAGAAACTCAGCTCCTCCAAAGCATTCGCAACCGTAAGCTCACCTCATCTCTGCAGTTATCTATGGGACCAATTACCAAATAGAAATGTGATCCCATGGTGCAACTTTGATTCGGTAGCTGAAAAAGTACTGCGAGACTCACGTGAAGAACGAAGCGTTTATGTCGCACGTCGACCCGCAGAACGCTCCTCTTCTGGAGTCACGACAGTTGGGAGTCCTGAAGCGACGAGATGCAGAGGGACGCGCCATCATCATCTGCAGATTTGGTTAGGATCCTCAACCTTGTTTGCATAAAACATTTAAAATAAACTGCAACGAGTGGGTGGGTGGTTGCAGATGATTGGAACTCTTCGATTGGACCGGAAGATGTCTTCACTGGGGTGACTCTGTTGACTGAGGAGATTTGGAACGAAGAGAGTGTCGAAAGAAACGGATTTGTCTTAATCATCGACCACGCCCACCTGGAAACACGCCACTTGACGATGTGGACTCCCAGTGCGATCAGAAAACTCATCCGCCTCTTCGTGGTAAGGAAAGAGCGATGGAAGTCAATTGGAAATGATGTGCTGAGTCTGTTTGGGTGGGTTTGCAGGAAAACTACCCGTTGAGATATTCGGACGTGTTCGTCGTGAATGCCAGCAAACTGACCAAATGTGTCGTCAAGCTATTCTCGCTTTTCCTGCCGCACAAAATCAAAAGTCGAGTGAGTTCGCTTCCTCATTTCCACCTGCACATCATCTCATTTCACTTGATGACATTTAATTGATTGCATCTTGCAGCTGAGAGTGTTGACGAAGGAGGAGATGGGAGTTCTGCACGAACGGCTGAATTTCGCAGACGCAGAGTTGCCTCGCACCGCGCGGAAGGACGACGTCGCTGGAGGAGAAGAGAACGTCTGGGACGTCCA
>JAQGAC010001679.1:0-12893 GCA_034696585.1 Isotomurus maculatus | reverse complement strand
CAGGAGGATGAAATGTTTCCAATTAATTATTTATCAGAAGCAAAGAAGCTTTTTATGTTTGTCTTGGTTGATTGTTGGACCTCTTTGTCTGGTGTTTCATCGTGTTAGACCAATACGAATGTGTACAAGTATCGCCCAAGAAGATTTTACTTATGAAGGCCAAGGTGTTAAGGGCATAGGACACACCAAGCAAGGTCTGGAAATATTTCGACACCACAGTTAGGTTGATCTATATGAATTTAAGCGTTGAAACAAGTGTTATCCAGAAAAGAATGACATTTGGGTGAAATATGTGTTAGCAGGTATTGTTAGAGATTTAGAGTGACTTGCTGTTTTTTCAACAGGAAAGTTTGTCATGTCACGTTGTTGTGAGTGTTGTTGATGAGTTAGAATGCATCATAAAAGACGCTGTAATACTTTCTTAATCCGTAGATCAATTGTGTAGAAATCAAGGGTGGTCTGGTGTCTGTCTTGTGATCTCTTTCTAAGTTTCTAACCCACGCGAGAAAATCATGAGGTTCTGAAAGTCTCGATATGGTTAGCAATTTACCATTAGAAGACATGTGGCTGTAGGGCTAAATTGCAAGAATCGTATGACAATTGGTATGAGGTCGAAGCGCTTCGACCATGTTAATCCACGCTGGGTTTCTTTTGGTTTGGATCCCCAGTAATTCAGCCACCAACTGTCTACCAACTTCTTCGGCCTTTTTAAAGCAGAATACATTTCTAATTCTCACAGAAATGAGGAAATAAGAGCAATAAACAGAGGTTCGCGAAACTCGAAAAGATCTTCACATTCCTCTTTTGTCTTTGTGGGAGTCTTGCGGTTCTACAAGTTTTTAAGAGCATCCACCGGATCCACAGATAAAAGAATAATATGATCGAGTTTCTTCGCACTGGTTCTCGCAGTTCTTCTTGATTCTTGAATAATAAAACTGCAGGTCATCAGAACATAATCTTGTTTCGGTCACTCGGAAAAGAAATAGAACAATGTGGTGAATTCACGAGGAGACCGTAGGAGAATAGAGATTCAGTTTGCTAATGCTTCTCTAGTCACACTGCTAATTTGATTGTTGAAATTCCCTGTAGTGGAAAAAGACGTAAAAGATGTTACCGCATCTTAAACAAGTTCACATGATGGAAGTTACATGCACTTGAGCAAGCTGCATGTAACGTGTCTTTAACATGGGGTACATTTTTGTTGGCTCAAAAGTGACGTTTTAGGTAGATGATGGGGATGATGATACTATCAATATCCATGATGATATGACCTTTGTTTTGACACTTAAGCCATGCAGTTTACAACAATAGCAAAGCTAGTTGGAGATGTTTTGTGGCTTAGAGAGAATGGAGGATGTGATTTGATTATTAATCAGCCCATTACTCCATCACATGACAATCATCCAATTGTCAAGAGCATAATGCGGTACTGGAAAAAGCAGCCATTAAAAGAAACACAGTCGTAGAAGGAGAAGGACCTTATCGAAAGATGTGCTTCCGTTCTTTGTGCTGGAGCAGATCGTGGGTTGAATTCAAAGTATGCTAATACTCAGTCAGTGGATTGAGACGCCTTCTTTCGGATTGCTGGATCTCTGCCATTCATTTGCAAGTGAAGTGAACTCTGGAGAGCGAGATGTATGCAGTTGTTCTACTTTTTTCCAACAGCTCGCCTAGATAAATTCACCCACACTCACTTGACTGTCTACATTTTTCTACTGCTGCTTCGAGTGGAATATGCAGAAATGGCAAAAAGGGAAAAAATATTCTTGTCTACAATCGAATCTCGAGTAGCTATTCTCCTCAGGCTATCTTCACTCAATCCAAATCAAAACTCTTTTTCTTGGATTCTAATATTCCATCCTGAAGTATGATGTGACATTCTGATTTCAATGAAAGATGATTTCTAACGACGCAGAAGTTGAGAGCTTAAAAGAAAGTGATATGGAGAGAAGAGGGCTTATATAAATTCTTATGTATTAAGCTCTTCCTTTTCAAAAAACGAATTGCTATACTTCCGTGAAAAGCGAGTGTCTGTAGAGTCTGTATATAGTTCGTTAGAAAAGTGGACGCAGTATTCCTGCTGGTGCTTCGTCTACTGTAGCTGTGTTGTAGCTCAGTTCCCACTTGTTTTACTTTTCTCAATACGCCTAAATTGCTGGAAAAAGTTTCCTTTCCCCCGTGGAAAACTCTAATCACCACTTTTGTCACAGTCTTTAAAAAAGGACCTGAATTATTTCCTATTGTGTTCACAACTTTCACAAACGCAATTCTCAGAGGGAACTCTTACGTCTCTCAGTTCTCTCACCAATTGTGAACGGGTTGCAGCTCTTCTACACTGTACACTATTATGCTTAGAGGATGTCGCAACTTTTTTGTAAGGGATTGAAGCCAATGAAAGGCACATACATTTCCTTATGGAAGAAGGAGTATTAGCCAGTGTAGTATTTTGAGCCCGGCTGCATGGCTTCGGTTCTTCTGTGAGTGAAAGTGTAATAAAGCAACATCTCTTTGGTCTCCGTCCTTTCTTGGCTCTGCTGGAAGGTATCTACTGCGAAGGAATACCCTGTCAAAGTTGGAAGAGAAGTTGAGAAAGAATGATTCACTCCTTAGAAAAGAGGCTTAGTTGATGATGATAAAAGTGTTAGTGAAGATGGGAAGTGGGTTGGTATGCATTAGGGAGAAAGAAATTGAAGGCTTGCTTCCCGACCAAGTGCAATTTGTACCCACTTTTTCTTTCCCTTTGCTCTCTCTCTCATTCAGAGTAATTAAAAATCGCTGATTGAAGAATAAACAAATAAAGAGGAAGGTGATTCTTTTTATCCCCCTTCACTTTATTCATTTACTGCGAACCCCTACTCAGGGACTTCCTTCCTTCCTGTTAAACTTCGTTTCTAAAACATTTGCATTTGAATCCTATTCAATTATCTTCTCTAGAATTTTAAGACAAACACATCTTTCCAAATGGAGATGAAATTGCATAGCAAGCAACGTAGTTCCTTAGTTCCTTTCTTCTCTCTTGCTTACTTTCTTTCTTTGCTCTTTCGTGTTTTTAAGCTAACTGTGTGCTGTGCTTTGCATGGCACAGCCTAGAATTTATTTTAAGAGTAAAAATAAGTCTACAAAATCCCATATAAAGTGGAGACGCGCTGGAGAATCTTCCTTGGAGTTGTGTGTTGTGTTAATGAACCTTCAAAAGAAGTGCTGCAGTGCTGTTTGAATCTAATCCTGCAGTGAAGTGACTGCGAGTATAGAGATACAGCAATAATGTTCAATTTACATAAAGTGGAGTAAGGATAGGAAACGCATTTCTCCTCACTATTCTTGACACGCACTAATACAAAAGGAATGTTGAGAGAGTATAAATGAGCAAGGCTTCTTTCAAAATTTATGTTACGATACGAGTGAGAAGATAAATAAAATAGGGAGCCTTTAAAACGCCTTCTCCTTTCTCTCTCTCCCAATTTTAATTGAAATCAGACGGAAAAGGTTGTGCAATGTGATGCCATAAGCTAAATCAAACAAAGGTTGATCTGATGAGTATGCACGCTCAAATGGTAATGATCTTATGGGGTTAGTCTTATATGCACACTGCACCAATACACGAGACAGAAAAGTATTACAATGGAACAAAGTAGGAACAGTAAGCTCGTAAGTTTTTATTTATCGTTACCAACCGACTCTTAAATCATCATGGATGGAACACTCGTAAGTGTGTGTTGAAGTGGCGAGTATACTTTACAGCCGGAGGTGGTAGTGGATCGATCATCACACACTCATTAGTCAGTGATTTAAAGAGCTTTATAACTTCCAAATGGCTTCCCTTTTTAAAAATACTTTTCGTTTGGTGCTACCAACCAAGTGAAATAAATCCTACCTCCTTAAGTTCCTTCTCCCGTTGTGTTCTTCCCTATTATGGCAGTGAACCAATGCATAAGAAGGATGACAAGTAGAAAACTCTCTCATCTTTCTCTCTCTAGTTAAATGCGTTTTATTGATACTTGTTCATCCATAAAAATCTTTATTCTCCTTCATTTATTCTCCCCTTGTGATTCATACCTAAAAGTTGCGTAGATCCAAACAGCCATAGTTGATTCTTTATTCATACTAGAAGTAATACTGGTGAATGTGGAGATTAAATAAAATTCCCATTGCCATCAATTTTCTTTTAGTTAGCCGGAGAAATAATTACGGGATGGGAAGTTGGGATGCAATAAAAACATATTTACGATACTCATCATTAACATTTATTTCATTGCATTGTTTACTTCTCATCTTGTGTCTCTACTTTTCTGCTTCATTCTGTATTATTACGCAATGAAATCTTCACTAAAGTTGCGCAAGACGTATAGCATACAAAGACCATCTAATTTTTTCATTGTTCCAACTTCCAACAAGCTTTGCAATTTGAGTTTCATTGAGATAAGGTATTGTTCGAAATGGATTTATTTACAAGTGGAAAATAATAGGCATAAACTGTATTGGAAAGCCAATTTACATACAACATTTTCAATAGGCATAAAACATAATTGAAAATGAAGGTTGTTCGTTGTTTGTCTTGACCAGAACGAGATAGTCTATTTTTTAAATTATCTTTTTTTGTATGCAACATTATATAGCCAACAATGAGATCAACAAAGATCAGGTGGAGATATATGACTAATTATAAGTTGATAATTAGGTTATAGTGAAGACAATAGTTCAAGTCAAAATGATGAACGATGATTGCGATTTCTTGCTGACTGCTAAGAAAAAAGTGTAAATAATCAGCAGAGATGTAATCGATACACATTACACACAATTAAGCATTAACTCGAACTCGTACCTCAAAATGTTTTTGTATGAATAATTACACACTAACTAGTGCAGCCACTTTCTTTTATTCTAATCAGGCAGATTGCCACATTGCTGTCTTGCTATTCTGCTATTGTAAGCGTATGCATGCGTAACGCAAGGGTGCAAGTTGTAAAATGACATGACACAAATCCAATTAGACAAGTCAATTAATTAAGATTCTGATGAAAGTGTATCACATTGCGATAGCATATCTTCCGCTTTATCAATAGTTCCAATACGATGTAGGGCGTGTTATTATTGGAAACTAACCCAATCTTTGATTTGTTTGTTGCAGGAATCTGGATACAAAAGCCGCTTGACTGCAAAGTAGGAATTATTCTGTCCTTTCTGCATTGGCAAACATTCATCCTTATTCCACGAACTCCAGAAAGGTAAGTGCAATTCGTGCAACCCAAATCCCATCGTGAAATAATGCAAAGCATTGTCTTCCATTAGTTCCATTGCTATAGTGCAGCGCAGCGCAGTGTGGATTGTAAATATAAAGCATGCGGTGTGAGGATTGAAGGATATGAATGAATTTGGTGGAATAGCAACTTATCCTTGTCATGAACCCTGACCCAAGGGTACAAGATGGAAATGCAATCAAGTTGTGCTGCTTTATCGATCCATAATGACCACACTTATAACCCCAATCTCTACTACTTGTGCTGGTCCCATTATTAGTTAGGAGAGTTGAGTGGTAGTGGTAGCGTGCAATAAGTTGGTGATACGAGAAACGAGAGTTACGAGAGGCATATATCAAAGATAGGATCGGCAGACCCGGAGAGAAGAAACTCATTCCAATCTGCTCATCCGCAGGAGGAAAGATTAAAGGAAAAAGTCAAAGTGTCAGGCGAAGAAGAAGATAGGAAATAGAATGGGTTGAATCCAATCCACGCACTTCCTTCATCTTAATCTAATTAATGAATTCCAGACCGAACTCCGATTCCGTAGAACTCACAATCAGAAGAAGAGACGAACAGGGGGATCGGAACCAATTGAAGCATGACCTGAGCAGGATTCGGTGTTTAATGCAAGGCACTGGGACACATTGGGAAACAACAAGAGGAATTTGGGAGATTTGGTTGTGTGTTCAGGGTTGGCTGGTGCGTCTACATAAATTAGAGTTCATTTGGTGGTGGCTAGGGCGTTCACGGATCTCATTGTGCTAGTCTTACAGGCATATATGAGGGCCTCAGAGGATCCATGTATTCTGTTAGTGTCGACTTAGTATGGACGTTTGGAAGTGGGCAGAAGAGGAGTGGATGAGTGTCATGAATGAGGAGACCTTTCAGGGTCATAAAGCAGTGGGTGAAAGTGTAAGGAAGAGGTGGGCGAGCATAAAACCACAAGGGAAAGCACTGATTCCATTTACTACTCATGCAATGCACCAGCTTACTCGTGTCTTACGATTACTACAATTCTTGTAACACTACGACGAGGCTGTGTGTCTGTGTAGTGGGAGTTCAGGTGGTGGTGGTTGTTGTAATGCACACAAAAGTCAGAAATATACGACTCCCTATTGTCCCTGATAAAGCACATAAAAATGTGAGGAAAAGTAAAAAGAGAGCAGGTTTCTCCCATCCACCTCTGCTTTTATTCTTTTTACCACTTTGATTTGTTTCTTTCAGAGAGAAAAACACTGTGTTTTACACACTACTCCAAAAACAAACATGCTTTCACCATCCAACCAGTGCCACCGACAAGTAAACTTGCGTTTATTTTGCTGTGCTAGGTCGTTTTTCCCTGGTTTGTTTAGTTTGCTCGGTGTTTCATGCTCTATTAGGGAGATTGCAGGATTCCTTCTCGTGTAGATCTGCACCTTTTTATTCCATATATATATTTGTTGACTTGCATTCGCATATCATAAAAGTATTGCTAACCCATTCGCGTGGATATCAAAGGTGTTATTGAAGGAAAAGCTTACTCGCAAAATCCATTGCAAGTGTGTAATGCATGGGGAGTAAAACACGAAGGTTTTATTTTGCTTTTTTATCAGGATACGCTGTTTAGCTCGTATACAGTCGAGGACAAAACTCACGGATAAAATTCAATTGGGATGTTTTTGACACGTTAAGCTGGGAGTTTTATTTATTCACAGGGAACATGCAGCGAAAAAGAAGGACAATTTGGGGCTGCTTTAGTCGCGAATCAAGTCAATTCACACATGTCAAAGGCAGGTGTGTGTTGAGCTATATAAATATATCGTCTTGTATGTGCACGGAAAGTGGAATGAGGTGGATAGAAGGTAGTAGGTGTCATTCGTAGTGAAAGTATCGGACAATGAAAGACCCACAAGTTGGTAGTTGAAATGTCAAAAAGTATAGTAAACTATTTGAATTTAATAACTCCATATTATTGTATTTTTGAAACTGGGTGACTAGCGTTGAGTTTTTATGAAATGAAACGAAGTTGAAGTGGGCGTTTAAGGAAAAGTTTAGCGGAGTGGCCGGTATTTTGTAACCAAAGTGGGTGGAATATTTACTAGAGGATTTTTAGAGTTGACGTAAGAATTTTGCGTACAAAGTTCCTCGGTGTTTTTAAGCGATCATATTTTTAAAGATTTGGATGGATGAAGCATTTGTTGTTTGTTGATTGGTTGATGGATAACGCGATGGCGATATATGATTACACAGTCAACAGTAATGCACACTCACTCGTGTTTGTTCGTCTTACTTAAAGCTATGGGGAGTTAGTTAGTAGTTAGTAGGAAGGCAAAACTTAGGAAGTGTTGAAATGAAGAGGATTCGATTGGAATCTTAATTGTTCACTTTACATGCGATACACAGTCTTCCAACTCTTTAAATGTTTTTATTGCGAGAGAAAAAGTTGGAATTCCTTTTACTTTTCAGAAGAAATTTTTCAGTGTGTTTGTCGTGTTCTGATCATCATCAAGTTGTGTATATGGAGTTTTTGCTGGAAGAAAACTTCTTCTGCCCATTAATTACAGTGATTAAATGGATTCTAAAGTGACGGCTTATAGCTCTAGCGTGTCGACGCATACAACACGAACTCACCACATTTTCCATCACCAAAAGTAACCAAGTCAGAGGTCAATTTTGTGTTGTGCGAAGACTATTCTTTGAGTGCGTGCAGGTAACAGAGCTTCTTGCAATCTTAAGAAGAACACATACAAACACACACACCTCTGCTATTCTTCGAGTAGTAAGTATTTACGCTAATGAGGCAGGTGAACCGAGGTGAAAGCATTATGACTTATGAGCTAAACTGACGAAGAAAGACATAAATTTACTGAGAAATAGGGAGACATTTTCGTGCAAATTTAAGATCAAAACACTTCCGAGTTTGGTGCTCATTAATCCTTTTAAGGAGGTTTTCATGTCAGGTTAATTCCTTTCTGTGTGTGGCGATGCAGGTCATTTCATTCACATGTATTTCGTAAACTCATTCATTTCATTGGGAGAGTCCGCGTTTAGTAATGCAAAAAATCACTGGGTGGATGCTTTTAATTTAAAAGAAAACTGCGCGTGGGTTCCGGAACGAATTCATTCTAATATCAATCAAAAATGGAAAGAAACTGGAAATTGTACAAGTTGTGGATTGCTTTACTTATTTCTGCTCACCTATTTAAACGTGTAATAAACAGATTTATCAGTCGTCTGTGCATTAAACATCGCGTATATCTGAAAAAGACGGGTTATTTCTTAATGAGCTGCATTTGCCCCTAGTGCTTTCTGATTTCAATTTATTGGTAATTGAAGAACTATCACTCATTCATTGTATTGACCACACCAGACATGTAGTTCACTTGTTAGTTTTTTTGTAAATCCAAAAGTAGGGAAACCTTAGGAATGATTAATGATGATGATAACTTGCTTCTAAAATATTACACACATGTGGAGGCAGAAAAGTGACGGCATGGATTCGTGGAAGTGAATATAAATGGATTTGTATCATCTCATCGCAAGCTCGAGCCAAATTAGGAGCCGACAGTTTTACTCGCAAAACTAAATTAAAGATTGATTAATATCATTACGATGTCGCATGCCTCATTTATAATTGAGTAGATAGTCAGTCATGCACCTTCGTTTTGATTGCAAGTAAAGGTATATCGAATCGTCTTTGGACCTTCCATAATATATACTGACTGCAAGTTGAAGAACCTTGAGAATCACATCCACATCAGGTAATGCAAGATGAAAGGCAGATGCGCTGGAATCAAGCAAAGAATATACAGTAGGCACACTCTCTCCCGTGATAAAACTTTTGATCTCATTACAAGCATTGTACATTCTAATACTGCGAAAAGCAAATTAACCTGCCCAAACTTAAAATTAATTAAAACTCAAACCCTCACGTTTAATAGATGTTTCGTTCAGTTTGTCAAAAGAACGGGAGTTTAATCAAATACGCCTGAAGTAAAAGTCTTATCTGGTGTAATAAGGCTATTTTATGCTAACCAAGCAAACAGTCTAAAATTTCCTTTCTACTCCAGATTGGTTGATGGATTGTACCTTAACTACTTCACTGCAAGTACTAATATACCTCTGGCATCGTATCCTAATGGGTGGCCATATCTTATCTATCCACTTAGACGTTAACTCAGACTAATAACTTACATGTGGAAGTCTGGAATAAGCCCGAAGTGAAAATTACGAGAGTTGATGGAGATAAAAAAACTTTGACAAGTTGCGATCACTCAACCTACCATAATAAGAGTGACCACAGTGGTTGTGATACTCGACAAGAGAGAAGTGGAATGAAGTATGAACGACGCTGTGGTAGGGAATATCAGGATTTTTATATGTGTCTAACAGAGTCAGTTAATATGACACACATGCGTTGGTTGGATTATTTCTCAGGTAGGTGAATCTGGTGGGGAAAAAAGGTAGAACAAGAAACTTAATGGGAATGGTAGAAAAGACGGGAAGAAAAACTGTGACACGTTAAATCGATAAAGGTGTTTTTGTATATTTGGGCACATGCCAAAGAGTTAGCAAAGGCACGGGGGAAAGTTTATCGGAATTGATGAAAGGATAACGCGCGACTCTCGCATATTTTACTGCCCGCATTCGTGCTCTTGTTTGATAATAATGCGGACGAAATTCTGGACTCCATCTAATCTTAGTTCCTAATGGGTTTGGCTTCTCCAGCCTTCGTTATTCGTTATGCACACAGAAAATAATAATAGCTCCGTCCATGACTTTGTATATATGCAGAGTGAGTTGTAAGCTGTTATTATGTACTCCTAGTTAATCAAAGATGCAGATGAATTTGATGATGAGTTTAAATAAATAAGGTCCAGTATGGTATCATCAGTGGCATCAGCATTCCTCTCGTGTCTGAAAATAAATTGCATCGGAGGTCGGAGAGAATGAAGTTGCAAGGAAAGAGGCAGACTAGGTAGTCGTTGAGTAATAGAACAAGTTCACTTTTACTGTCCAAATATTTTCCAAAATGAGTTAAAGATCTGAATGGGATAAAAAGAGTTTTAAATTGAGCTGCATTCCCAGTTACACAATTCAAGTGGGAGATACGAGAGAGCAATCAACCTAACTTTTGATGCTAACTATGAACTATACAAGCTCCCTTAAGCTTTCGCATCCAACTTTCAATTTCAAGCGAATTCCTTTTTGAAATGAATAAATTGTGGTGGTTGGTGAGTAGAAGAACAACTTTTTTGTACAATCCAAATTCATCCATCTAGACTTTATTGTTCTAAAAGCTTGTATGTGTAAGACTGGGTAGCCAGGGAGGCAGTTGGTCTGATGTATGCGTAGTTCAAGTCTTTGAGTAGGAATATACAGACAATGTACGTACCACTACTAGACTTTGCACTCTCTGGTAGTGCAATTAAAATGTTTCAAACTCACCCATTAACTTTTTGTGTTCATTACTTCATTATTAAAGTTTCGTGAGACTTTATTCAACGTGAGTCTAAAAGGATCCTTTGGTGGAGAAAGATGAACTAGCTGGTAGGTTGAGGGCATTACGAGGGTGTGTGTATTTATTGTATGTCGGAGAAATACAGGTTTGCTGCATGGAACACAGAATAATAGAGGTTACTTACCACTACCACCACCACCACCGCTAAGCTTTAGTAAATAGAATTTTGTGCTAGCAAAGAGTACGTGTAGTGTAGTTCTCAGAGTTGTTTGTACATTAAAAGGGATTGCATAATGAAAAAGCTGAGGGACAAGTTTACCTCGGGAAGTAAGTTTTCGAATAGACTAGTGTGGATGGGAATTATTGTTAATTGAAAGCGTATTAAAGTTTGCACCGCTAATCACCTTTGGATTAAAACTGGACTCCTACGTGTGTGCATGTATATGTGATATGTACGTGAGTATGTGTGTGCATGAATTCTGTGCTTTCCGTGCAACGAGGAACTGCGGTAGAACGAGAGAAAGTTGTCGTTAAAATAGTTGTTCCTGTGACACAAAAGATTTATCGCGCAGAAAATAACGAGGACGAGTACAATAAGAAAGTGAAAGCGTGAGGAAGGATCGATTAGGTCACAAGGCTGTAGGCGTGTGTGTTGCTTTTGCTTAGAGACTGACTGACCTTGTGTAGAGGTAGTTAGAGTAATAATAATAGAGATAGACAGCAAGTGGATTTGAAGAGTGAGTGAGGATTTACTGAACTGGGGAAAGTTTTCTTCCCACTTTCTTTATACCGTCTCACGACCCAGTCTGTTATAAATGGCTGGAGGAATTGAATGGAATAATTCCATTGAATGTGAAATGGACTCAGTCAGTGAGGATAGGTTGAATGTTCTTGTATAGTTAGTTAGGGAGGAAGGTGTACACAAGTTCCTCCAACACCGTCTGCCTGTCCTGACTCCGCGATTATTTTGTAGTAGAAAGTAGAGGGAGAGAGAAAGTTTTGCCTACCTGAGAGATTCTTCTGGCTATTAGGAATGTAGAAACGTAGAAAGTGGGTAGGAAGAAGGCAAAGGTGCTGACTGAAACTGAACTCTCTCGCAGTCTTATTATTGATCCGTTTGAACTCACGCTGTGAGACAACATGTAACAACTCCTCTTTCAGTCTCACTACAAACAATGGACATTAGTTGGGGGAGTGTGTAGTTCTGCTCGCCCTGATTTGTGTTCCTAAATCTCGTCTTTGCTTAGTAAGTTGCACATTTATTGTCCTGAAGGGAGAAACCCTACAAACTCTTCCTTTGCCATTTCAATCTTGTGTGCAATAGTAGTCTACCACCACCACATCAACTCTCATTGCTTTCATCCTTCCAGCGGAGAGTAGTAAATTTAGAAAGTTGATTAGAACCGTGTGTGTGTAAAGTTGGGATGTTGGGAATGAAATGATAATGAGACAATGTGGAATTTATTCACACTTTTCTCATTTTCTTTAACTTTTCCTTCAAACTTCCGTTTATATCTGAGTTTGTATTAAGTTTAATGTGAGACTTGTGGGACAGGAGGGACGTACATGTGTGTGCGTGGGTATGTGGGTGGGTGTGTTGTAACTTGATATGCATAATAACGACCCACACCTTCGCTCGTCTCCAAATTTTGTAGGAACTTTGTAAATGTCACATTATTTTACTTCCTTTTCTCTCTCTCTCCTAGAAAGACCGTTGCAATGAGATTCATTATGTCTGAAAGTCTCGCTGCATATCTCGCCTTTAACTCACTTCCACTCCCACTCACGTTCAGAAATGTCACCTGAGGTTAAATTATTTAGACCGGTCAATACTAATTTCCCATTTTTTTAACGCAAGGGGCAAAAATCAATATATGCATGGAGTTTTGGGGAAATAAACTGTCGCCATTTATGCACTGTGTTTCAATGCTGCACGATGTAGTAAGTATACATGAGAATTGAGACTGAAAGTAATAAGCAAGTAAGAAATATTCTGGAGTAGATGTTGTGTAGGTATGTGTCTTGTGGGTTAACTATGGGAAAACATTTGACACAGCTTTATTCAACACGAAGATTGTAAGGCGTTGCATAATAGAACATGAAGAAGAATGAAACTAGGAATTTTGTGGTTTTGGGCAGGGTAGCTACGGTAGACAGCAGATCCTTACCGGGTACACTCATAGCTCGGATTTTCGCAAAAAGTTCAAACTTCC
>JAQGAC010001678.1:0-12900 GCA_034696585.1 Isotomurus maculatus | reverse complement strand
AGCTACACTCTGATCTTCACACGACAATCTCTCCGACACAAGTGACGAAATCACGCCAACAACACCTCTATTTATAACATTTACGCAGGATTCTCCAAGGATACTTTCTAAACACACAATTCATAAATTACAATCTTTTTAGCTCACAAAATCCTTCATTCTCCCACTGTTTTAGTAAGACTATTGCTAAAACTAATCAGACTATACACAGACTATAACACTTCACTACATAATTACTTCACAGATTTCTTGAATACACCAACAGAAGATTCATTCGAAGACACTTCCAGGTTGTACAGTCGTTGAACGGGTCGAAGAATCTCTCCTGTGGCTGTCTTTAGTCGCACCAGCCGGATCCTTCCATCTTTCCCTGGCAGAAGTTCCACGATCCTTCCCATCGGCCAATCCTGTCTTTTCATTCCATCAGCTCCAACAAGAACGACATCATCCTTATGGAACACTTCGTCTTCCTTCTTAGAACGCTGTACCAACAGTGACAGGTATTCTTTCCGGAATCGATGTCTCAACTCCTCGTGCAACTGTCCCAGATTCCGATACTTCTTTAGGAGTTCTTCCCCGCTGACAATCACTCAAGCTCATTCTTTTTTACAAACAGATTACTCTTCTCACCAGAAGCTTTTTTCTCTATTTCATTTTATCTGTTTCATAATAACTGCCAGCATAGAATGGATCGCGGTACGTACAAATATCGAATTTGTTATCCATTATTTCTTGAAAGGTTTTATACGGGATCACTTTTAAACAAGCGCTGATATCTTCGATGTTCTATATTGAAATAACCAAAGTAGATCTTATATAGTCGTTTTACGTCAGTCATAAACATTGTATAGTAAAGTAAAAATTGTGTTTATTTATCTTGTTTGAGTTCTTTCAGTGATAAAGATTATAATGTTGCTTGGATATATGAATAATAAATAAATTAAGAACTAAAATAAACTTTTCAGTGGTTTTTTGTTTGCTACGAATGACCGCAAAGTTGTCCGAGGATATTAAAACTACATGATAAGCTATACATTTGGGAAGTAACTTGCGAGAGGAAAGATTCAATATGAGTATTATTTTATTTTCAGAAAACTTCGGAAGTTTTCTGCGTAAAAGATAGGATTATTATTAAATGACGCGAGTTAGTAAGATAAGGCTCGCATTCTACCCCTTTAGAAATAATAATAATAAAGATAAGGCTCACTATACATAATTTATGGCCCAACCCACTTAAGTTCCAAAGTATTGTTATCACAATTTCTCTATTCATAATTCCACCGTAGTTCCTCACCACTAACCATCAACACTCTCCAAAAACATGTTGCAGATAACATTTCTTCTAAGAGCGGGGACTAGAAAGAACTTCTTCACCAAGTAAGTTAAACCAGAAAACCTAAAATTCACCTCGAGTCTTAAATTCTTTAAATGTAATTTCCGTTTATATTGTTAGTTGTTATCACGTGGGGCTTGGAGAATGAAGAGTGTTCAATTTGCTGGGGTGTATGCATTTTTGTTTTTTCTTGCGAATGCCAGGATTTGTAGAGCTTGTCATGATTCCAAAGATTTTGTAGAAGAATATTTGAATGCAAGTTTTATTCTTGATCATCTTTCTTTATGCTGTGATCGAAGTCAAATGGAGAACCAGTCGTCCTGCCTCTCCCCTAACGAAAACACACCAAATATTTCAGAAATTTTAAGGAATCTCCAAGGATCAAGGTGAGTCAACTAGAAAATTGAATTTTTAGCTTCACAAAGTTTGATGATGCAAAACACTTTTAAACTTGAAGGTTTCCTCAATGCAAGGAGGAGGACATTAAAGAACTTCAAGTCAACATGACTTCAATGCATGTTTCCAAACACAACTGTGAGAAAAGCTTTTTACTTGAAATCGAAATATGGCTGGATGAAAATTAATTAATGTTTCACGGATTTTTGCCTGAAGATGATCCGCAGTTATTCTGTTTCGACGGCGTTACTTACACACAGGACTCGTACTGCGTCTACAAAATGTAAAATGGTTGAAAATTATTCAGTCTGTTGCATTTATGGTATTTTAGTATACTTTCTAAATGTTTCATAAAAATCCTAGAACGGAAAGTGCAAGACGTTTGTCAGCATTAGTATGCTCCCCTGGATGTACCACCAGCAGTCCATGTCATCGTAAATGCTGCGGGTTTCAGAATTCACTAAGTATTGCTAGCAATTATTCAATTATTTGTAAACACAGTGAAGTTGGACACTCCAGCTTTTATGCAGATTGGGCTACAAAAAACACAGGAATGTTCAATTCTTCTAAATTATTAAACTCCCAAAGGGAAAATTTTCCTGAGAGCTGTAAAGCCGACAAATTTGTGTAAGTTGTTGTAGAATGTATTGCTGTTTTATACTTGGCTAAGAAGGTACCATGAATTTTACTTCCAGTTATGACTTTAACATCTCTCCGGATGGAAGGGTTGAATACATCCATGCGCACAATACTTTCATCCCCATTGAAAATTATTGTGTGGAAAATCTTGTAGACGTGAACGAAACAAGTTCTGAGTTAGGTGTGCTACTCTGCAACTCCGAGATTTTTGAATTCATGGTTTGTTTCTTATATTCAAGATATGTTAAATTACGCTGTGATGTTTGTACTAAGGTGTGCTTTGTATTATTTAGCGGACCCACCTGACTCTCAGATTATCCTATTCTTTGATATCTTTTGTTTTCCTTGGAGTATCTAATGTAGTATACTTTTTGATCCGGAGTGAACATACCATTCATGGTTGGACACAGTTTGCCTTCCTAATTTCTGCTTTACTTTTCTACGCAATGAGATCATTTCATGGGGCCTGGACCTTCCGCGCTATGAAAAGTGGGAGCATGACATACATCAATGAAATGGGTTAGATCGCGTTTTTTCTTGTTTACAAAGAGTGGAAGATCAATCTGGGCTCATTGAATGTTTATCAAAGCTTGAGGATTTTTTGCAGAACTTGCTGACAATGTGTTTGTATTTGGGCTACTTCTCAATTTAGTGAACATGAATGCTCATTTGTTTTGGACATTTCTGTAAGAAGAAAAGCAGATAAGGTTAATGCTCAACTTAATCATCAAAAACTGTTTCTTTTGAATACAGTAAATTAATGCCGGATGTTAAACTTAACAACTCGAAGGATTTCAAAGTTCTCAAGATTTCAATTGCTGTCTGCTGGGTCTTCGCAGCCATTCTGGCGCTGATAATTGCCATTGCACAGTTAGTTTTAAATTTTAATTTAATTGAGATTTACAACACATTTCAAATGGACTTGGTTTAAATGATCTTGCAGCTACTCATCGGAGAATGTAGTGGAAGGAATGGAAACTACAAGTGAGCTGTACACCATATTCGTAGTAATTCTTTGTAGCGTGACACTTTTTCTGGCCATGGGGACTTTGCTTATACTTTGCAAACGACTTATAAAGAGGTCTTCAATATCGTCTAGTAGAGATTCAAACCTTTCGCAAATGTAGTTTAATTCAAATAATTTTCAACTAGGAATTATTAAAAAATCCGTTTTTTTAATTTTTTTGAAGGCTGAGGGTTATACTACGGTTCTTGTGCGTCACAGGATTGGTTTGGACATTGGAGATATTGGAGCTTCTTGTGAAGAAATCTTTGGTTGCACAAGGGTGGATTTGGGACATAATTCAGTTTCTAATTTACAATAATGGGGTGGTTCTTTTCTTCGTTTTTGTCTTAAACAGAAAAATTCTTGAAAGTTTAATTAAAACTTCTTTTGGACGATTTATTGCCAGGACCTTCACATCAAGGGATAACGTCCCTACTGTTGGCACAAGAAGATGCACTTCGACAGCAAATAACTCCACGATTATTACTACTGCTCTTTGAATTGTGGGCAAACATGTTCGTTCATGCGTTTAAGGTTGCTTCAAATTAAACTTATTTCCAACTTACTTTTGAAGTGTTGCAAAAATTGACTAATCAACTTTTAAAAATTGACTAATCAACTTTTAAAAATTTATATTTTAGTACGTGTAGTATATTTGTGTATTTTAGTTTCGTGGTAAATTGCGTTGGAGTATGTGCAGAGTTAATAACTCAACTGGGCTTTTCTCTCATTGACACCCTGAAGATGTGTTTTCAGTGAAAGCAGGAGCTTGTCATAGCTCATGCAATAGTTTATTGAAGATTTATCTTTCATTTGATTCCTGTAGCAAACAAGCGAGCAATCATGGACTCTTTCGACTCAGCAAGAAGTTAGCCAAGTAAATTACCTATACCAGATTGAATTTATTTCAAACAGTAGTTCTCCTTTACAAGAAGACAGCAACAAGAAAAACTTCACTCCAAGAAACAAAATGAATCTTTATTTCCAATCTGTGGCTTTGTATTACTTCTGATAGCCAAATGTCAAATGTTCAAACCAGCGGATGAACCTTTGGAGTTCAGGTTTAAAATAGCGTCGGTCAACACCCGTTCTTCAAAACTTGAAAATAGCCATTCATCAAGTACAAAAAATCATTCCTTCTCCAAAAGGGAGTGTAAATATATGATAAAAAGGTCTTAAAAGTGAAAGCCAATGCATGGAGCATTAGAATCGCCGGTAATTTAAGTTAAAGAATTACACAACGAAGAACGTAAAGTGATAAGTGACTTTTCCAGGGCTTCTTATAATATGTAGCGTGGAATTAGGATGATTTTAAATTCTTATCGTCAGAAGGAATATAGAACTAACTCCACAACGTAATGAAATGAGGAAAGTCAAAATAAATTATTGGGGGTTTAGAAAGTGTTTGAAATCAACATACGACTTTTGTTAGATAAAGAATCATAAGTAATTATTAAGCAACGACGCATTACAAACTCGCACAACATCAATCATCGAAGCAGAAAGATAAACACTGCCCACTCCCATCATGCATCACAAGGAATACATTCAGTCATACAATCAAATAATCCAAAAGACCAAGGTTAAAGGAGTGGAAAATGTTTAAATTTGGACCTTAGAGGCTAAGAATTAAGTGTATATAGACCAGAGCACAATATCAGCTGAAATATAGTAAACTATTAGTTCTTACTGAAAATAAAAATTACACATCCCACTCCAAGAATTAAAGCACTAGTTTCGATTGCCACACGATATATTGCGGACCCAGTAATTTTATCCCATTCCTATCTCATAGTTTAATATTTATTCAGCAAGCATTAACTTAGAACACAACAGTAAAGGTACCATTGGGTGAGTTAAAGGTGCGTTTCTGCGGGGTTGTTTCAACTCCTAGGAAGCAATTGAATTATTGAAAACGTTGAAGAATTTGTTAATTGTAATATATTTTTGCTTCCAATGTTAACTCCTTATTTGAGAATAGTTGTAATATGAAAATTCATCTATTCGGAAACGCAATTTAGATGTTTATAAGCTATAAATAAACGAACTAATTCTGAATGTAGCATTCATTTATCTTACATTAAATTCAACAGATCTAGTGCAGTTGGTATGTGAGATAAATACAAGTATGGGCAAGGTTAGGTCCAGCCACCAACTATAGATATACTGTGACCTCATATGTTTACGATTCCAGATACGTGGCGTAACAAGCCTTTCATTCGTATATCTTGTCACGGTATTAGGGTTGTAATCATTAAGTTCGCATTCATTGAGATTTTCGACGAAAATCTCCAAGGAGGTACACCAAGTCCACTACCACTACCAGACTCAATTCTATTTACACAGTAGCCCTCAATTCCAGCAAGACTGGCGTCGTGTGAACAAGCAGAACAGTTCATTCCAAGATACAAAATGAATCTTAATTTCCAAGGTTTTTCGTTTTGCATTCTAGCTATGATTGCAATTTTTCACCTGACAATGTCCAAGCCAACGGAAGAACCAGAGGAATTCAGTTTTAAATCTTGGACGACCAACAACAACAATAGGGCTCTCCACATTGATTCCGTAAGTGCAAGCAATTATATCTTTCTCCAGCACGGTCTTAAAATCGATAAATAGCTAATATGAAATGGGTGAGCCAATTTATGGACCATTATAATCTCCCTGTTAATTCAAGTCATAGAGTTCTAGTGAGAAGAGGGTGCAACCTAGAACGGATTCGCAAATCTTGTGTTAAAATATAATGTGGAATTGCATTTTCCTTGTTTCGTGAATATGCAAAAAATGGTAGCTATTGCGGTCGTCCATAAATTATGAATAGTGAGTAAATGTAACACTTACATTACGTATTTGAGTGACCATTACCAATGATTTGCCTTTTTTGCAGTTGGGTCCTGCTCCTCAGCCTACCTCATTTTGGGAACGTTTTGAATCTTGGCTTGGGTAGATGATGACGAACAATGTGAACCCGGCATTCAAACTGTTGAAAACTGACCAAACTTATAGTTTGTCCAAATTCTTCCTAATTAGCTACCTTCTTTAAATCATACATCTTATCCGTGCCTGCTGAAGTGGTTGGTAGGAGACAGAGTGTGAAACTATATTTGTGATGCAAGTGTCCACGAAATATTGAATAAATAATACTTGATTAAACAACCAGCTATCATGTCCGTGCAAGTGTATATGTTCATATTAGTCTAGTTAAAACATATAGTAGCATGTACTAAAGGTCTGAGTCGATAATAAATGCCCGTTCCTTGCACAAGGTAGTATACGCCTCCGACTGATTTGAAATTTTTCAACAAAATTTCAGATGCTGTAAATTCGAAACTACATTCTTTAAAAGCTGAGGGAATGCACCGCTTGATGCTTATTTCCTACAAGCAGAAGGCTAAATCATGAAACTAAAAAAACCATCACAACAAATACTTCTTAATCTGTGTAAAATAGGTAATAAATTGATATCGTATTGATGTATGCTGTTGTATTTTACTTTATTATTTACATAGATTGTGTACATATTAAAATATGAAATGTAGCGTGCATTATAGGTTGCTTTTAATATTACTAACAGTATGTTTATTAATTTTTGTTGTTCACATTCATACCTGGTAGGAATAAAACTAGCTAAAGGAACTTAAAAATAATTTGGAATGTACTATTCAAAACGGGAAAATGTTTCAAGGAAATTATACGCCAAGGAATTGAAGGAAGTCTGCTGAATTGCAACACTAAAATAAAGCTAAGCATTAAAAGCTATTCTCGTTTCAATTTCATTTTCGTCCAACGTCAATCCCTATGCCACATTTGAATCATGGTTTTCGATATCCAAAACACGCAACACGGAATGCTTTGTTTGGGTTTGGTAGAAGTGAATGTTTCATTCTATATATTTGCAAATATTTTTTATAGGTATCTTGAAATTCCCGTTTTTTCAACAAGCTTCCTTCGATTCCTTTCATTAACAGGAAAGGACTACAGATGCAACCATTAAATACAATGCGTCGAGCAAAGGAGTGGCTATAAGAATGGCATGATTTTTGACTGTCGTAGGCATTGCAAGGCTTACGCCGTACGACAAGACGACTACGGACTATGACTTGACAGACAGATGACCCCAAGGATGACCTAACTAAACTCCCACGACACCAATTGACACGTACATAATGGACGAGCCTTGAGGCTTAGACTAGTAGGGACTCATTTTCATTAATAAACCAGGTTTATAAGAATAAGGACACGTTACAAATAACCGCAGTTTTTGACGTCGCGTCTGTTATACGACCAGGACATGCAGCTTGGGATATGACAAAAGACCACATTAACAGACAAATGATGACGAGTTCTGGAGATGAGGCTGCACCTCCAGCATTTGTATGTACGCACCTATGTATGTTCGTTTGTGATTCAACTCAAGAAGCATTAGACCGGTCGACACTAAAATGCAAACATTTATGAACTGTGATGAACAGCTTCCAATCAATATTTGGTGCTGATAGGTTAACCGAGTGACAAGTGGTGGTCACTACAAAGGACAAAAGGTCATTTTATGAGGAGTAATACAAAAATTCTGATGTCCATGTTAGCGAAAAGATTTCTTAATGGTAAACCAACTCTGTAGATTCCTACTTGTAAGCTAACCAGGAAGGGTCTTTAAGTACCACTCGAGGTGAGAGGTGTGACACATACTAGTCCGCACATTTGGACATAAAAAGCTCGAATGTGAAAAAATGTCCGTGTAAAAATAATATTGGGCCCTTCAGGGTCCATTAAAAGTAGCGCGCGGTCCTATTACGATTGCGTGTGGGGGCCCTCCGCCCGCCTCCTCCCACACACACAACTCGCGAGAGAGAGAAAGTCCCACACCTCCCCGTGTTGAGCTCGTGACCCACGCAACGCTCATTTTCTCTCTCGCTTATGGGAGCCAGTGTGGGGAGAGGAGAAAATTAACATGCTGCAGGGTCGCACTTTCTCCACCTCCTGCGGCTGCGCGCTATTTTGAAGGGACCCTGCAGGGCCCTAAAATATTTTTACACGGAATTTTTTTTTGTTTTTGTGTTTTTTACATCTAATTAGTGTGAGTTATCCCTCTCAACTCTCGTGTCTGTTCAGATAATCTCCTAGTAAGTAAATTAACTGGGCTTCGGAATTCTTCTTGGCGTGGGTTTTATTTATTTTAACTACCTTGTTTGGGGTACATCAGATATACTGGCTTACAATCCCATCTGACTGGCTCCCCCTGTCCCGTTATGTTGATCCCAATTCGCTTCAAGAACCAGCGGATGGATCAACACCAAAATTTGGAATTGCGTAGAAAAGGTAATTGGTGCTCCTCCCAAATTTTAGTGTTGATAGGTTGATCAATTGACAAGTGGGGTTTCTCAGCGTGGGTGAAAGTTCCAATCGTATGTTGGATATCCTTTATTTCAGCCGTATAAAGCACTTGCAAATAGCATGAGAAAAACTTAGCATTCAGGACTTACAGGAATTTAAATCTGGTGATCTGTAGTTGGGGTTGAGATGGAAGATTCACCACGGAATCTTGAGTTGGTTTGTCAAACCCCTCTGAAAGGAGTCTTTTCGGTGTATCTTAACATCTCTTTTTGTGTGTCTGAACGTAGCTGTAAATACGGAACTGAGGTGATTCATATTTACAATGTCCCTCAAACCATAGAATATGTTTCTTAAAATCATGCGAAGCAGGGCCACTATGAAATTGAAGTTAAATTTGATAGAAAGAATGTAAAAAACTGCTCTAGCCGTATATTTCTCTGTTGCGAATGAGAATAGAGAGACTATACATCCGCCACACAAAAGAATAAATATTGTCAACAAATTTCTTTGCATTTTGAGTTTCTTTGCATCAACACCATAATACGGTGTGTTGTTTCTCCTTAGACTGTGCCAGAAGGTAGGTATGCCTGAAGAAAGGAGTCGAGAAACACTGGCTACGAACTTAGGGTCCTGGTATTTGTCGAAAGTCCATCCGATATCTTTGGAAAACAAACGTTCTTCTCCTACAAAAACTTTACGGGGGAATTTGCGTAAAAGGCCAACTTTGATTCTGTTTAATGCAAAATTCCAATCCACCCAAGCGCGCTTGTTGCACGTTTTGAATACCCAAAATGAGACGTTTTGACTGAAATAAAAATTATCATAATATGCCGTGCTTTCGTTCACATTCGGGTAATAAGGGTTGTACCATATTTGCGTGTTATTAATGATGGACTCAAGTTCATTCTTTTTTACAAGCAGAGTACTCTTCTCACTAGAAGCTTCCTTCTCTATGGATTTGGTGTCAGTTTCATAATAACTGCCAGCATAGAAGGGATCGCCGGACGTGTAAATTTCGAATTCGTGATCCATGAGTTCTTTAAAGGTTTTATACGGCACTACTTTGAAAGAAGCGCTGATTTCCTCAATGTTTTCTCCTTTGTATGCGTTTGAGATAATTATCGTCACAAGGATAGTAAGGCCACAAGACATGTACAGCGATCCCTGTTTGTTTTTGTTCACAGCACGTAAATGCGATTGTTCAAGCAGCAAAACGAACCCTATGAAAAAAGCTTCCATGTCACGAATAAGTTTAGAAAAGCTTCTGTCATTTTCAATATAAGACAGTGTAAGTGGCCAAATATATATAAATACAACTATCAGAACCCAAGTGGTGAAATCGAAAGCCCGCATGAATCCTTTTACGGAGAGTGACTCCGATATTGGGTTGCTGCAGGCAATAAACGTGTAGGTAAACGTATCATACGGAAGGGGGGAAAATAATGATGCAGCATATTCTAATTTCACAATTGATATTATTTTTAAAAACAGACTTAGCCTCAGCTGGTTTAGATATGTGAGGTTTTCACCAATGGAGCCTGGTATTACTAATCTCATAGTCACCGTAACATTTGGTGATAGTGAATTAAGAAGCTCGCGGGCTAAGTATGGTGCGTCTGCGAAGGAATCTTGTGCCTGTAAAGTGAGACTGTAATGCATTTGCATGTAGCGAGATAGACTGAACTTTGGCATATTTACCGTATGGACAAGGCTTGAACGTAAATACCAAAATGTCCATATGTGCCTTGTGGACAGATCATCCAATACTCTATCGATTCATTCCCTTTCACTCCCTGTGTTCGCATCAAGAGTTATGTACCTTGAACCCCGATGACTGCAGATTCTGCAGATGTAGATTATCTGCTGTATCATAATCTTACGGGGATCTACAATGCAGTTTGGTATTTTAAGCGTGTCTGTCGTCAAACGCAGTTGAATATTGGTTTGCAGGCTCAAGTAGGAATGGGAATTTAAAAGCTCCCAAAATTTCTGTGTTACCTCTGTAAGGTTATGTAGGCTGACGAGGATATTGTACGTCGGTCTAATATTCATATTGTACGGCACTCGATGCCTATCTGAAATTTAAAGGATTAATATATCACTATATGTCCGGCTTCTTCTTAAGCATACACTTTAATGGCCCACCCGCCTTTCAAAACATTTCAAAGACTGTCCATATTTAATTTAATTAAGACTACATAATTAAGTCGAAGTTTTTTTTACGTGGAATAACCCCTAGTTCGTTATTCATGCAAAACAATCAAACACAGGGTGCGGGTGTTATAAACTAGGAGTGCAGTAGACAGCGGAAGATTCCCAAGGGATCAACAGCACTTGAAACCAGAATATTCACCAAATAAAGGAAAATACTCAAATTTATTTCAACCTAAATGACTCAAACTGCGTCTAAGATACATTTAAGTCGACCAAAATATACAAAAAATATCCAACATGGACACAAGTTGAGATTCAAAATTTGTAAAAGCCCTCAAGATATCTTATAATCAATTATAAAGAGATAGACTGAACAACTACAACATTCCGTATTCTACGGGCAATATTTTGGATTTCAATAGCAGCTGATGGCAACTTGGATCAGGACCTAGGCCCCAAATTGTTATTAAAATTAATTTGACAACAAAACGAATATCATTTTCAACTGGGTAATGTTTGATCAAAATTTTAGTGCATACATTTCACAGAACTGAAGATGCCTTATTACCGTATTAATTCGGAATAGAAAATTCGGTTTCTATACATCTAATAATTATGATTATTTGGCTTGCAGTGCTGCTTAACACATTTTTGTTTTGTTACTATTTAATGAGAGGTAAAGATCCAATTCATTATTACCTTTGCCTTCCTTACGAACAGCAGCTTTATCTGCAAAGACACTTGGCGCAAAGAGGAGCGGTTCCATTCGAATATCCAAAAAACGATAATAGTGTTGAAACATGTGAGTGTGTGGGGCGTCTTTTAGCTCGGGAAAGAATAAATCAAATTTAGCTTGACAGTACCATCTTGCATTTGAAGACCGATCTATTATGTACTGAGCGGGTGGCGGTGAAAACGTCCTGTTACGGATAATATCAAGTGACGGAACTTTTTCAATCTTATGACGGAAAATTTTTTTGATTTTATTTTTAATTGGCCTGTATCCAAATACGTCGAAGCGGCTAAGAACAACAGGTTCGTGCAGAGGTTCGATATCGATTCCGTGATAGTTGTAAACGTGAATGAGGCAACCACTAAAGTATTTCAAATAGGAATTTAGGTTTTCTACTGAAAGACCTGCGAAACCTTCCAATAAAGGCCACCTTGTTCGTATGGGCTGACCAAGCGCAGAAATAGCATGAGCCATCAGAAATATTTTTGCGAATATGATCAACATCTTTCCGATTGCAGGAGAAATGAAAATAAGATATCTGTCTCGTCTTGTTCTCTACAGTTTTTTCAGAATTTACGCTATATAAGGTATTTTAGGGCGTTAATTTATTTTCCTTGGCACATAGTGTCCAGGCCAGAAAAATTCGCTCCAAGCGCAAAATATCCACGAGAATGCATTTCTTGTTTGTCTACAACACAATAAGTTTAATATATGTAGATGTCAGATTATTTCTACTGAACATAAAAATTGTAACTAATGTTTGAGTATGGGAGAGAGCGGAGGAAGGCAAAAATCAGGCAGGGAGTGGGACTCGAACCCACGTCCTCTGATTTCCAGTCAGATGCTCTCCAACTGAGCTACCCCGGCCTGCTATTGCTATCCTCATCTCTCCTACTCACGTCGTTTGCCATGGTCAATATCCCAGCTGGAGAGGATAGCTCGCCCTACTCCAGCTGCTTCCAGGATTACTACAGGCTACCATACTGCCCATGTCACAAAATATGAACTGAAATCCCTGTGGGCCCGTGTTCAGGCATAAATCCGAAATAATCCACCTGTATAAATGGTAAAGCGTATTACTAAATTCGGAAAACACCAACCTCCAATCGCCACCTGAGAGTTTTCTTCACCTGCTGTATTATACTTTCTGATTATTTCAGACCAATATTACCCTCAATGAGGAGCTCTCATGTTGTTTCTCTTATTGTTGGTTTCTTGACGTTAATTTTTAAACAGAGGGCAAATAAAAGCTTCCAATTGAGACAAATTGAATTTGAGTGGGTTACAGCATCAGTAAATTAACAA
>JAQGAC010001677.1:0-12905 GCA_034696585.1 Isotomurus maculatus | reverse complement strand
CTTCACAGACAGGTCAAGGGGCACCTAATGAACATGAATATGTCGAAGAAAGTCCAAAACTCAACAATGGATTTTTGTACCTTACCTATTTTTTTCAAATAAGCTCACTATATTCTATCCCCCTCTAAGCCACCACCAGTTCACCACCAACAAAATTTCACAAATGCAAAGCTCCTCCACCGACACCTAATTCGCCAAGTCGAAACTCAAGTCCCTCCGCAAACTATCGAAAGCGGTGTTAAAGATGATCTTTTCTCAGTTCTGTCAGTGTCACATTAATTCCGATAAGTTCAAAATGCGATTTTAAAGCTCGAATCCGTACACAGTGTTCAGAATTGAATCTGCACTCTTTTTGTACCTTTTTCATATAAATAATCACGATATGCGATCTTAAAATTGAAACTTTCCACACAGAACATGAAAATCCTACGTGATGTGATAATATGCAATGTGTGTGCAACGTAAACGCTTTAAACAAACAGTCTGGGATAAAGATAATTTTAAACCGTAACGAAGAGTAGCAGTAGAATGCTTAAAACTCAGTCTAGTAGCATTGTGAATTTTCTATGAGAAAATGAGTCGGTTATATTATGTAACATATTTATTTATGAATTACGATTGATGCTATTGAGTGCTGCAAAGTGTAATGTTATGCATTAATTGTGTACCTGTGTGAAATATGGTATGCAGACTGTCTGCAGTGACAGAAAATAAACAAATGGCTTTGACATTAAGTTTCCACGTGTCAAAATTGTCAAGATCAAAATATTATTGTTTATTTTGGCGAAATGAAAAGTTATTGGAAGGGTTTTTCATATTATTATTTTGCTCGGAGAGAAGAATGTGTACAAGTTGAGAGATGTGAGTGAAGCAGGTTTCTCCATCAACGAACTCAACGGTATTATACGTTAGCCGACAACTGACAAGGTCCCCCGCCCACCGATTTGTCGGCCGACAGCAAAATTCGTATACGTACCCGACAATTAATCTGACAATTTAGTTTTGTCGGATTAGCCATCCGACAGGTATTCCCTAGCTGACAATCCAACCCAAAGTCAAGATATTGTCTGCTATATTTTGGAATATCCGATAAAAATGAATTTATTGTCGGCTAGGATTTACATTTTTGATGGTATATCCGACAAAAAATTATACTTTACAATGGATTGTCGGCTTTGGTATACGTTTCGGAAATTATAGCTAAGCATATCTCGATTTTCGGATGGATTCTCGGCTGGGGATTACCTGTCAGACATTACGGTCCGACAAAACTGAATTGTCGGATTTATTGTCGGCTAGGATATATGAATTTAGCTGTCGGCCGACAAATCGGATGTGGGGTGTTGTCGGCTAAAGTATAGTACTCCTACGCATCCTCGTCTTTCATGATTTCTCGCCAACTAATAAATGAATTTTCGAACTTTTAAATTGACTTTTATTTGTGCCCACCTCAAACAAATAATTAATAGTAACTTTAATTAAGTACCAACATGAGCCAAGTCGAACTAAACAAGAATTTTACTTAAAGACTCGCATGCGTGCAACAACAGCCTGTCCACTAAACTTCCAAAGTGTGTGTGTGTGTGTTATTCTAATTTCCTATGAATACGGAAGGACATAAGAAGCGTGTGTTGTATTTAAAATTAAGGACGGCATTTATACACCCGCAACATTCACTACGGAAATCAATTGTTGTTGTTTAGAGTTCAAAGCTCCGTGGGAGGAGGCATGTAAAACTCCCACCTGTTGAAGGACGGGCCTGACCGCGTGGTCAGCATCAGCGCTGCAACCAACATCAGAATAACGCACAGCAGCACTTGCAGATTCGCTTTCTGTTGCTCAGCTTTCGACGGATCATCTGAGGTGGCTGTGTCGACGTAGTCAATCATCGCCTGAAGTCCTCGCATCGTTAAGCGAGTCAGCGCACGTCCTAATCTGATTCCTAGTTGGAGTATGTCTTCCGGTTCACTTTGTCTCAGTGTCGTCGTCGCTGGTTGTGCCCTCGGTGGAGTTGGCTGTCGTGGTGGGAGCGTCGGAACTGCTGCTGCCGGTGGTGGTGGCGCCACTCTAGCCACGGGCATTTGGACTTGCAGCACTGGAGTTGGTGGTGAAGGTTCCCTCAGAACTCGTCGAGAAGAAGTCACCGCAATCTCCTCGATTTCCGGTTCTTCGGTTTGACCCGAAGCGAGTGGAAGTTCCCTCCGCAGTGGTGAGGAAGGTCGTCTCTGTTCGATGAGATCTTTCAGCGTCACTTTCACTTGCACCACCGACTCCTCCTCGTCTTCCTCAGAAGGCTCAATCGCCAGAGTGGAGGACGCAGCGAGAGGTTCCTCCTCAGCGACGCTTCCTTCCACCGTCCGTTGTACCTCCTCATTTGGCAATGTGTAAGAAATCTGGATGTTCGCTTCGAGAATCTCCTCCTCCAGGGAAATATTCGGGGTGGTGCAGAACTCCGGCTCACTCGCAAACTTCTCCGTTTCCTTCACAGAACTGAAGTCGACTTCCGGTGACTCCAGGAAGCCTTCGTTGATGAGTGCTGAGGACCTGAAGGTTTCCCGCTCAACCGGAAGCTCCTCGACGGGAATATTGAGGTCTTCGCCCACCCCGCCCTCCTCAGACTTCATCCCTTCGACCGCCGAACTCTCCTGCGCAGTGTACTGCGCAAAGTCGTCTCCCTCCGGCGTCTCCTCAAGCAGCTCGCCCTCCGAAATGTCTCCAATCAACGCAGACTCGTCGTACTTGTCCGAAGGCTCTTCTTTCACTTGGTCCCTGTTCAGGTTGTTCCCATACTCCTCGCGCTCAACGTAAGGAAACGAACTCTCGTTTTCTGCGTCCTCCTTCTCAGCCGCAGTCAATCGGAGCTCCTCGGGAGGCTCCGTCCCGTCTTGTGACGGGGGTGGGGGCTGCAGGGGGGGTGGTTCGTCCTCAGGAGACGACAGTTGGGCGAAGGAAGCGGGAGGAATCGAAGGAAGGTCGACTGTGTCGCTAGACAGTCGGTTGCAGTTGACGACGTCCGAGTTGAGTGTCTGCGTGTGGATGCTGACGACAGACAAGGACCCTGTGGCTGTCAGCGAAGTCACCTGGTCAGAATCACGTGATCAGTTAACATTGTGAGGATAGGAGGGAAGAGGTTGAAAAAGTTCTTACTTGGATCTGAGACCCTGTGAGGTTGTCCACGTTAATGGAGGTTGCGGTGAGGTCGTTCACTCGAAGGACGTCGACTTCCAGTTCCTGAAGGCGCAGCCTCGTGGGGAATACAAACTGGGGGGGTGGGCTTTGGGGTTGTGGGGGGGTTTCCCTGGGGGGAACGGGGCTTCTCGGTCGTTCTGTTCGTGTGGCTCGGTCGTCCGAAGCGGCGGTGGTCGTCGTCTTGAGGGAATCACTGCAAACCACGCAGTCTTAAACACACGTTCATTAGGAGAAGTGCTGCCACTCACCTTTGTCTCTGAACTCTGCTGCTGTCCGTTGCAACCGACCTCGCTTCACTGCCCGCGGGTTCTTCCTGCAGATCCGTTTGGATTCCAACGGTGACGTCGTCGTCAGCCACTCCACCCGCCGTCCTTCCCAGGTGAGGAACCTTCGTGGCTGTGCACGTCTCTTCGACGACTTCACTCCCATCGTCAAAGTTGGCGTAGTGGCGCGCTCCGACGGCGCGTTCGATGGAGGACATGTCCAAGTCGTTCATGGGGATGGGGGAGCGTTCCGGGCGCGGCGGCGGAGGCAGCGGGCGTCCCTGCATAATCCCAATCGCCGTGCTGGGGCGCGACGAGTCTGCTCCTCCGCCCAGCCCTTCTGGCGTCTTGTTCCGTCGCTCTGCGCGCGGACTTTTGCTTTTGTTGCGCGGAGGTCTCCTGGGGCGCAGGGTGGAGTAGTTCCGCTGCGGCCTCGAGGGCGGAGTCACGTGGAACGTCTTTGGAGGTTGTCGCGGGAGGGAGAAGAACGTCGGCTCCTCTCCACGCGCATCCTCGCTCTTCTCGGGAGTCCGTCTCTTGAGGCTTCCTCTGCTTCCTCCAGACTTCTTCTTGCGCCGTGGCGCGGTGCGCGGAGCGTCGCCTCTCTCCTTGTGCACCACAGCGTAGCCAGCCTCGTCGACGTATTCGAACCCGTCGTCCGCATCCGCTTCACTCGCTGTAAAGCGCGACTCGCTTTCAGCTCCTCGCAGCGCTTGCTGACTTCCTCCGTGGAGTTCCTCGACGGCGGGAGTCTCGCTGAGTTCCGAGAACTGGGCGCTGCGCGCGCTCTTTCTGCGCTCGCGCTGAGGAGGCCTTGGCGACGTGGACGTCTCCTCAGGCAACTCGACTTGGTCTTCGAGGTCTCGCATCCACTCGTTCCCAGCGACTGTGTTGTAGTAAAGAGGAGCTGCGGCGGGATTTCTCGTCTTCTTCACCCGCAGAGGCTTCACAGGCTCCTCGTTGACCGGCTCGTACCTCCCGTCGTCTTCGTAGCCTTCGTTGGTTCCCACGTGGCGCTCCTCCAGCTCGCGACTCATCAGCTGGACGTCTTCCTTCAGCAGGCGCATTCCGTCTTCGTCGTAGTCTGCGAGGTCGTCTGGTTGGGAGCTGCGTTCTTCCACTTGGGAATCCCCGTCCTCTTCTTCGTCCTCTTGGTTCATGTAGGCGGAGACGTAGCCGGGGGCCTTCCTGCGCGGTCTTTCCGGGGGAAACGTTTGGTACGACGTGGGACTCGTCTTCTCGTCCTTCTCCTTCCTTGGCGGCTTTCTTGGCGACCGTTCTGGTCGATCTGGAGACTCGGGCAGGTCGAATCCCGCGAGCGCGTTGGTTCCTTGCGGCCTGAACGCTTGACGGAGCTCCTCCACCAAAAACCTGTTGATTTCTTCGCCATCTTCTCCCTCGGAGATTCCCTTCTCTCGGAGGAAGAATTCGTCCGAGTCGATTTCCTCGAGGACGCCTTGTTTCCTCACGTGGGCGAAGGTCGAAGACGCCATCGAGGAACCTGGTGGAGAGTCTCTGGAAGACGCGTTTCCCGAGAAAGGCTCCTCCGAAACGTCTCTGCTGTGCGCCAAGTCGAGTGGCGACTCCCAGTCGCGATCAGCTCGCCCCAGAAGCTGACTTCGCGTCATTTTGCTCTCGTCTTGGACTCCTCCGTCGCCCTGGGCTCTGAGATCCTCCGAGTTTTCGTAGTACGCCGTGGGCTTCACTTCCGCGTCCTCCGACTCCTCCTGACTTTCGTCTCTCCTGCGGAACCTGAAGGTTCTGCGGGGCTCCGTGGATCCCTCGGGATATTCTTCGCCTTCGAATTCCATCGGCTCTTCCTCCGCCTCCTCAGCTTCGCGCGCTTTCTTCTCCTTGGATCTCGCCTTCGCTGCCTCCTGCTTCGCTTTGATCTCCTCAATCGTCGACTGGTACTTTTCGTTCACTTTCACTCCGAACTTTTGCAGGTCTTTTCCAATCACCTTCATCTTTTGCCCCATCGCCTTCGACTTTCCCTTCAGAGACTTGCCAAACTTGTCCAGACGCTCTTTCCCTCCAGCTGCTTTCTTACTGGTCGAGGCTTCTTCCTCAGCGTCTCCTCCTCCAGGGGAACTTGGCTCCCATTCCACGTGCGTCTTGTCCGATTCCTCAAGAGGCTCTGTGGAAGGCTGGGTGACGTAGATTTGAGGTTCTTGGCCAGTCGCTCCTCCTCCTTCTGCTGTTCCCTCTTCTTCTTCCATCTCCGCGTTTCTCGCTAGAATTTCGTTTTCGTACTGAGCTGCCAATTGGTTCTCAGTCTCCAGAACGGCAGACGCACCTTTTCCCTTTCCTTTCGGAGGCTGTGGTCGTCCAGGAGGAGTTTTGCTGCGTTTGATGATTTTCTTGCGGAAGTCCAAGTCGATGTGAGGCAAGTCGGGCATTTTTGGAAGATGGGGCAACTGAGGGAAAGTCATTTTCTTCACTTTCCTTTTTCCTGTTCCTGTTGGAGACGTCGGAGTGGAAGACGCTTCTGCGGGTTCCTCCTCCATTCCGACTTCTTCTTGGGGCCCAGCTGACTCGGAAACTTCCACTGAGACTGTCGCTGCTTCTGCTTCTGCAGGCGCCGGTTTCTGCGATTGCGCGTAAAGAGCTGCGGCTGCCAGGGCGGCTGCAGTCGCTGCCGCTGTCTCTGCTTCTTGTTCTTTGATTCTTCTTTGAATGTCCTCCTGCTTCAGTTTCCGCTGGGCTTCGTCTTGCTGCCTTTTTTCCTCGCCTTCTGCTGCTTTCACTTTCGCTTCTTCTGCTTTCACTTTCGCTTCTTCTTCTTCACGCAGTTTCCTTTGCTCGTCTTCCACTCGCTTCTTTTCCTGGAGTTCCTTGGCCACAGCTTCTTGCTCTCGAATCTTCTTGAGCTCCTCCTCTTCCTTCTGACGCTTCAGTTCTTGAGCTTCCTTAGCCTTCGCAAGTTGTTCTTCCAGCTTTGCTTTCTTCGCCTCTTCAGCTGCTTTCTTCGCTTCATCTGCAGCCTTTTGCTTGGCCAACTTCTCCTCAGCTTTCTTCCTCGCAGCTTCTTCCTTCGCTTGCTGCTTCTCTTCAGCCTTCTGACGCTTCAGTTCCTCTTCTTCTTTCTTCTTCCTCAGCTTCTCCTCCTCCTTCGCCTCCTTCTCCTTCCGCGACGCTTCCTCCTTCGCCTCCTTTTCTATCCTCGCGGCTTCTGCCTTCGCCTCCTTCGAAGACGCTTCTTCTTCCCCAACCTCCGCAGTTTCCATCTCCGTCGTCTCCGTGGTCGCAGGAGGTTCTTCCTGCTCCATCACTTCCGCTTCTCCCTCCTCCTCTTCTTTCACTTCCATCTCCTCCGGAACTTCCTGGTCAAGTTCCCCAGCAACTTTCTTCCTCGGACGTCGTCGAAGCTTGGCTCCCTCCTCCTTACTCAGCTTCTGTCTTGTGGGCAGCCCAATCTTAAATCGCTGTTTCACACTGTCAGCCGCACCTGCAGCTTTGCTCTTCAAGATTTCAAACGCTGTTGTGGTTTTCTTGGGCACAGCTCCGGTGGCCTGAGCAGCTGCGTGTGACGAACCCGACGGAACTTCGTGAAAGTCTTCTTCCATCGGCTGGCCATCTTCTCTTTCCTCAGCCTCAGGAGCAAAACTGATTGACTTGTTTGTCAGCGGTCGGTTGCTGGATTGAGGCGTGTCTGCGCCCTCTGAAGCTTTAGCCTCTCCAGGACGGATTCCCGCGGTAAAGAGTGCCTTCGGAGGAACACTGATGCTCGTGCTGGGCTCTTCGTCCGAGTGAACCCATTCCTTGTCTCCGTCGAAGCAGTGGCGGTCAGGCAAATCCAACCCGTCCAGTCCGTCCGACGTGATAATCTGCGGATAAATCCATCAAAAACAACCCAAACCAATTGAATCCAATCAATTAAAGCAGAAAATAATTACATCGATTTCCGGAGGGATTTCAAATCTGCGTCCATCCAAGGAACCTGTTTCCAGCGGATCCTTCACCGCAGATGAACTTCCTGTTGCGTACAAACTCGGTGGATTCACGGGTTCGTAGAGGTTGTCACTAAAAACCAAACCAAATGGGGTGTTAATTAGGATAATCAATTAACTCACTCGTCTTCAAGTTCAACTCAATCTTATGCAATTAGATTTGTGTAAAGTTGGGGTGGTGGGAAAGGTGGCCAAACAAGTGGCATCGTGTAGAGAGGCTAGTTTGTTGGTTGACAGGTTGTTTGATAACTGGGGAAGCCACCCTTTAGAATGCGAGGAGGTCACGAACCGATGTTCATTCATCGAGTGTCGCTGCATAAGTGGGAGTACACAGTAAATCGCACCTGAATCTTTTGTTGAGGACTTGGATGTCGGTTGGTCGGGGTGAGGGAAAGGCGGGGTTGGATTGGGACACTCGCTTAGACGTTTGACGTGGAGTGGCGATGCCCCATTCCCAGGCGGAGGATTTGCCACCCGACCCTGCCGAAGGATACGTTTGACAACCACAAAAGACTCCCTTGCGGTCCATCGAAGCCCATTTCCCTCGTCCGCACAACTTTCATTGACTGGAGAGAAATTCGCCACCCGATTCAGGGCAAATAGGAGACCGAGACTGAAGTTAAATTTAGAATGGCACATCCTTGGCTTAGAATGAAGGTAGTCAGGGAGACTGGAGCCAAGTTCCTCAACGCCAGTCGCCGTTTTTTATCCCCGTGTTCGTCAAAGGGGAATATATACTCTTCGAGCATCTCTCTCAATCTGAGTTGTGTGTGATGATCTCGTGTAAAATCTGCAGAATCCGTCCATCCTTTCCTACAGTCAAACTGCCCTAGCCTACTCTTCCGTGCAAACTTGGTAGTGCAATTTCGCAGCTGCACTCCTAGTCGCCCCAATCACGAAGCCTCGTTGCAAGTATTTCCCAAAGCTAAACGTACATTTACGGAGGAAGGCTTCAGCAGGAAATGTTCTAGTGTCTTTCGTAAGAACCTAATTAACGTGTCAACGATGGGTTCAAAGTCTTCACTAACTTTGGTTTGTTGGGACACACACACACACACACACACACATGGGAAGTGTGAATGCTAAGATAACATTGTGTCCATCAATCTCCATAATAATATTAACTGTACACCGCATCATTTCACGCGACTGATATTTTGTGTTCATTCACATTGTCTCATAGTCTCATGGCTTTACGTCAGTCCAAGGAACTCTCCTATATTCTAGATTCTAGCGATTTCCCCCAAGTTTGCACACAGCTTATTTTCGGTTAAAATTGAAGGAGCAAAGACTTGATTATTGGCAAATCGAATGGAAATAAAAAGTGTGCCAACAAACAGGAACTGCAGGGAAAGAATCAGGTCACAGTGATGGTGATAAACAAAATCTATTTTTGTAAAACTCTAATATTTGCTCCCTAATGGAGAGCCATCATTTTTCGCTTTCATAATAATTTGTCTATCTCTCTGCTGCGTAAAAGTGACGCGTATTGACGTAAATGTTTTTCTTCACAAAACTAAACGAGATTGTATTTCCCTAATGAACGTCGAGAAGGTCTTGGTATTCATTTTTATGGATTAGATTTGTTCACTCCCTTCCGCGTTTCGACTCCGTCGTTAGTTTTCGTGTGGAACTATTCAACCATGTTGACTGCTGAGGAAAGTGGAACTGTGAAGCGTGTGCATCTGTTTATATTAATAGCGTGTTCGTCATGTATTTCGTCAAGCCGGGATTTATACTCACAGTTTCTTTCGGGCTTATCGGTTCCCATAAAACCTTAATAGACGTGTACGACAGATTGGGAGCTCGTTTTAATTGGGATCAAATCGATTTGCAGCTGTGACTTTTTTTAAAGCAGTTTGTCAAAGATTTTCCCAATTTTGCGTAATAGCTTACTCTAAGTAATCCTGGTCTGCCTCAACGTCGGTGTCCTCCTTGTCCAAATGAGTCCATGGGTATCCTCCCTTCTGTCTTTGTCTTCGAATCTCTTCGAATTTCCACGTTTCTGGAGGAACCGTTGGACGCCACCACTCTGAATGTAGCACCAAAAGTACTTATTCATTTTTTAGATCGAAAACATTACGAAAACACAATTTCATCCGGGTCAAAATAAAACAAGATTATTACGCGTGTTACAGGACAATTAAGTCAATAAATTTCAGGTCCAAAACACAACAGTTCCACAACAGCTTAAATGAGCTCATAGAGAATTAAATTGACTCGTTGAGTTCAGGAATGAAAAAGAGATTTACACACAAATATTTTCAAATCAGCTATAATTTTAAAAAGCCGGTGTGGCTGAAATTAGGATGAGGAGAGAAAGTAAATTGGTCAAAATGTTAGAGTACAGGAATGAAGTGAAAGTGACGAGTAAAAGTGAGCGGAGACGCCTTAAAGCCGAGTGAGAGTGACAGAACATGCAGAAGAGAAAGAAAGAGTTACATAATTTACCATCCTCATTTTTGGGTAAAATGTCGAAAATTGGCATACTTGGAGTAGTCGGCCGACTATTTGTTTCCGGTTCTTGAGACTCATCTCCTTGACTCTCTCCAGCCTCTTTCCTCACTTCACCCTCCACGTCTTTCGACGTCCCACTTTCTGCAGCCTCCACCTCCATTCCACGTTACCCCACCACACCACACTTATCTACGAATCTCCGCCACTTATCTTCAGTCCCACAGATTCCTTTCACTCGTTTCCCACTCACAACAACTCGAGGAATTTCCCACAAACTTAAACTCGAGCGTCACGCCGCACTGATTGATGAGTTATGAGTTTCTACTATGAATGAACGGTGGAGTAATAATTATGAGAGGATGAAGCGGAGTGTGTGTGTGTGTGTTAAGTTTTTGAAAATGTTGAGACGGAAGATGGAAGGAAGGTGAGAGAGCCAAGGCGGAAAGTGGCTGCGAGAACCACTCGGAGTTCACCACAACAGCTATTCTATAAGTGGACGGATAATGTTAAAAACGTACGCTGAGCGAGAATTAACTCTGTTCCTGCCAAAATATTCCTAGCCTACCAGCTCCGCTTTTTTCGTCAGTGAATCTGGTGTCATTTAATGATCCCGTTCCTCGGGTCTTTCAGATGTACGAAAAGCAGGAGGCGATGCCAAATGGATCAGCAACTCACTTGAGCTCATCACTTTTAATCTCCTCTCTAAACTTTTACTCGTACACTACAGTGTAGGTTGGGAAGAATAACCCACAGTAAAGTCAGAACAACACAAACAGAGCCCAAGTCTCAAATGAAGAAGGAAACAATAATGGAATAGGAAATAGAAACCCTGTCAGAGGAATGCAAACCTACACAAGACTTTGTTTCAATCTTAACACACGCTTACAATCAAACGAAATGTTAAATGCAGCTAACGATGCTAATAGATGGACAAGAGGGAACCAAATACTTTCAAATCTCAAACTAACTGTACACATAACGAACCGGCAACCTTTCCACTACTACTTAAACTACTTTTACTACTACTACAACATATATACATGTTCATTCGATATAGTGTGTGATAATCAAAGTATCTCTGACTGTAGAAACATCAAATTATTTCGAGGTGCAATTGTGAACTGCGTTGCGAAAGAAACTCACACCAGGATTATCCACACTAGATTTTATATTCCTTAAAAGCGAAATGAACCGGGTGTGATTAATCTTTTGGAGTGTTTACAGCTCCCATGCATTCTCCACAAGGATATTCTCAGTCGCACCATTTTTCCATTTTAGGTGAACGTGGCTCAAGATCATTGCTTCATTACCTACGGAGCTCCACACAACCAAATTGGGAAAGAAGCGAGTGGGATTTATACAGTACACACCTCATGTGCATTAAACCATCTCAATTCACAGATCACTTTTCAGTATCATAATTGTCATCGGCACTCAAAACACGGGAGTGTATAACACTTTTCCATATTACACATCATTATTAAAAGCCTTGCAGTTCCTTCCAGCCCTTTTGCCGTAAGACAAACACACGGATCTTGGCACATCTCTGCATGTTCACTAGGTGTGTTTCTGAAAATACGATTAGCACTGCAGATAAGACAGCGTGTTCAGGTTCAGCTAGCCCTGATTTAAGTGATTTCTAGAAAGACACGCCAATAAATCGTACATGAGAATCCAACTAGAATTCTGAATGGAAGATGAAGCTTAGCCCAAGTTTCTCAATGTAGTTGGAATTAAATGCGTGTGTACAAACCATTGTTCACACCTCTCCGTTCTGCAAGAGACGTCGTCTCTATTTCCGTCTTTGTTATAAACCTTCCCAACTTCCTCTGCTCACGTCTCCAAGACAGACACCCCATCCATCCAGACTAACACGAATCTCAGCCTTTTGATCGTCCGACTCAGACTGTACATAGTAATATACCAGAACATTAAAGAGCATTTACGTCTTTGAGTTGCCTATAGTGGTTCGGTTCTACGAGTGATATTGTGGGCCTTCAGAAGAAGTCGATTTCTGGGGCCACTGTGGATTCTCCGGGTGCCCCAGAGGAAGAAATGACTTTCGAAATTCAAACGAGAAGGGGCGCCAATCTGCTCACTTCTACTTTGTCTCCTTGAGACGCTGTTGACCGATGAAAAGAACGCTTTTTGAATTATGAAATAATTGCTTGTTAACTTTAATTCTAGGCTCAAAAACAGCTTCTATTTCCGAGTTTCTTCCAGCTTCACATGAAGACAAGTGTGTGTGGACACTGGAGAAGAACATAAGAAGTGGATCGAGTGTAGTATTATAGCTTTACCCGCTAGATAATTTTCAACAGCATTACAAATTCATAATTTCTTAGCCATTTTCAATCGGATTTCAAGTTAGTATTTCTTAATAATTTTCAACGTGTCTTCACTTCTCCAGTCTAGGATAAGAAAACAAAAATTTCGTGTATGATGCAAGCTCACGTCCACAGCGGGATATAATATTTTGGGATTCATAAAGTTATTTATTTTTTTCTATTTGTATGCCTTGTGGATTAAACGTGTCCTAAAAACCCAGTTCAACATCTCCTTATGAAGTAATGAAAAGGAAGAAGAAAATCAATTTCATACGGAGCACAACAATATGTGTTACTAGGGCATAAGCCAATCCAAGGATTGGATTATTCACCTTTTATCCGAATTTTAATAACCCCGTGGATCTCATGGGTAAAGGATAGTCCAAAAATCTACAATTCGCAATGAAGGAAAGTAAATCGTCAGCCAGGTACTCGCAAGTGATGGAAAGTGACCGTAGACGTCCAAACTATTGCTGGAAAGACAATCAAAAATTCAATATGCATTGAGTCAGTTTCTGGGTGGGAAAAAATTAACATGGGTGCGACATAGGGAAATAATTAACATGGGTGCGACATAGGGAAATAATTCACATGGGTGCGACATAGGGAAATAATTAACATGGGTGCGACATAGGGAAATATTTAACATGGGTGCGACATAGGGAAATAATTAACATGGGTGCGACATAGGGAAATAATTAACATGGGTGCGACATAGG
>JAQGAC010001676.1:0-12911 GCA_034696585.1 Isotomurus maculatus | reverse complement strand
TGGGTGTGTGGGAGTTTATTACTTTGCAGTTTATTTACTTTTTTCTTCGAACTGTTAGCCAAATTCATTGCTTTGCGCAAAAAGAAAGGTCAATTATTGGTAAGGTAACTTAGTGTAGTAAGTTTTTTAAATGTTCGAACTTGCATGCACATTCTGCGTTAAAATCGAACAAAACTGTTTGTCATTACAAATAAAGTTACCGCACTGATATACGTAATTAACATGTCTTCTTGTCTATGCCATAAAGGTTTATGTACTATGATTAAGGACTAATAATAAAAATTTAGAATATATTGCAGTATTATCCAACCAATATACTGAATATACAGTATAGCGTTTCGTTGAATCAAATGACAATCGATTGTGGGGAGCAAAGGAACTCCTTGTGAATTGGGATTGTAATTGCTTTGACTTCCCAAAAGATCATTCCGTAGATTCTGCAAGTCGACAGATATGTTATGGCTTTTTGTTTTATTTGTTTTATTGTATCGGTAGCTCGTATCAAAATATTACTTTCCTCTTGCCAAAATGACCCATATTTTCCTCTTAAGGTTAGAAAAAACTCCTTCGTCGAATTCAATCATCCCTAACTCTCCATGCACCTCCTCCACAATCGAGTTTGGCACCTTCAGCAAAATAAAATTTATTCAAAGCAACACCATCCATTCTTTCCCCCTCAAATATATTTGTTCGGTATATCTTTCCAAAATTGAGATCGTTGGTAGAAATGCCTAAATAACTTCTTTTTTTAAAACATGTTGGGCTTGTTATATTTTCACTGATAAATAATCTGCAGCTACAAAAACGTCACAATATTAGAATGGATTTAAATTTCGACGGCGGCTAGTATTGTAAGTAAATAGCAACAAATTCAAATTATCCTTCACAAATCTATAATTAATGACTTTATAACGACCAGCTAATTTCGTCCATGTTTTCTTTGCGATAGCCTTAGGTCGTAGAATGTGAGACTACAATCTCATGCCTCGATTTAACTTTTGTATGGCGGAAACGTTAAAACCACATTATATTTAAGTTAATAAATTATTCTCAACTGCGTTTGTTGTGATTTGGTTACCCGGGTAGGTGTGATTGATAGTTAAGGGGAGGAGCCGAAGAAGAAGGAGGAATCAATTTTTTCCGAAGCAGGAGGGAGGCGAGGAATCGGTGAGTTTGCTTTTTAAAGGAGGTGGTGGTACTGGCGACGGGGGCTACATGGGCACTAATTTCGAGTTGAGTTCCACTAAGGGGAAGTGGACTGAGATTTCAGTGGAATTCCATCCACAGAATTGGCACAATGGTGAGGAGATATTATGCAAATGCTTAGTACCCGGACTTTCGGAATCTATGGGACACCCTGTACTAAGGGTCGGGTCAAGCCAACGGATGAGGGCGAGTGAAGAAGGGATATTCTTCAGTCAAATTGATACAAACTTAAAAAACGCGTTTCCTTTGTTCGATGGTCCACAGTGAGGTTTTGTATAAAAATATTCAATGCCCGCGTTCCCATGAAATTATTCCCCCTTTAAAAGGACATTTGAACTGACTTTGGACACACTGGGAGTTACCGGTGTTGCGTGAAACGCCACGAGAAATTCAACAATTGGTTACAGGATATGTTTTGACTCCAGGCGGTTAAAGAATTAATACCCCCCAATTCTATGATTAAATGTTTCGAATAAAGCTACTTGTACTTTTCGAAAGAACACAAAAGTTGAGTAAGGTTCACGGAAATTTGTGCAAAGTAAAAACTTAAGGACCTAATACAACCTAACTTGATTTTGATCTACTAGTGGAGAGGCAATATCCAGACTGGAGAAAGCTAATAAATTTTTTGCAACCTATGTCGTCCTTGATCAAATAAGGCGTTGGTTTGATCAATAAATGCACAAGGCACAGTAGCTTATCAAAGTTGGGATTGAATATCTCGACCATTTTTAATGGTGTGAGGAGCTTTGATCTTGCTGGGTGACGTCTAAACTGTAAAAAATTCAGATATTTAACTTTATCCAGAGCTTCAATTAGAAGCGTAGCCAACCAAAGCTTACTAGAGTAGTTAACCGAATTAGATTTAATAGATTTTTAACGACTCCGCGATAAAATGATTAAATCCAAGCATGAATTCCCCGGAGTGTTGCACGAAAATTGAGCAGAAAAAGTTAAAAGTTGCACGTCTTGTTTGCTGAAACTAATTGGTTGTTTGGTTTTTTCAGGAGTTAAAAGGCAACTACGTTAAAGCCAATAGTTAGTTAATTTACTATTACGTGTGGAACGCTCATTAAGAAAGTAAATGGTGCTAATGACCACAGTCTCTTAATTAGAAGTGGCTTCGGGTATAAATGGGGATCCCACATAAAGTCAAGCAGAACTCCAGGCAGTTTGAATTTTGAGTGTCTTTAAACATTTTGTTGGAAGAAATATAATTCAAAATGAAGAAGTCATTCGGGGTAATCATTCGTCTGTGTTTGTTGGCGATTTGTAAGCTAGCTGTTGTTGCTTCAGCTGGTAAGATTTTAATTCACTGGCTCACGATCCGATGAATTTTAATTTTAAACTGTGAATTTAAATCCTTCATCGCAGGCCAGTCAAGAGGATGGGACTATGGGGGGTGGACGGCTCCAAGCGACATCGAAGCAACATATGCTCGTGAACAACGTGGGGGCCTACGGGCGGCTGGGGTGGATATCCCGATTGCAATTGAATGCAGGATTGCCGAATGATTGCAAACTCGCCTAACATTTTCTGTAAGACGAGTTCTTAGATAGGCACGCTCTGCTGCTAAATAAAAATTCGTCAATTCTATTTTGAAATGTCTACAGAAATATTCAAGTGCATTTTACAAAAGTACAACAAAAAAGAATCTGTAAAACTGGAGAACTACTTCCATAACCCACTAGAATCAGTTCGTTCATGAGGTTAAATAGCCATTGGCTGAGAGAGTCTGCATGACATGCGCTCAAGTCAAACCGCGCGCACATTTGAAGCCACCACCTCGCACATCTCCAGTTGGCCCAACACCCAAGCCTACTCGTCCTTCACCACAACAGACAACCTTGCATGGTCCCTACATCGTGTGTAAACAACCAAACGAGATGCAACAGTCAGCTCACCTCCATCTACTGACAAACTCATTTGAAGGTTACCCGGAATGTGAGATCTCTCTCACCATCATCCTTTTTTGTCGTCTAACCAATAGATTTATACTTCTTTTGATAATTATTAAAACTTCTTGCACACACACACCCAAGCACACCTACACACACTTGGTAACTCACACATACAGATAAGTCACCAATGAGGTATTCGCGATAAACCTGACACTACAGAACGGGGGTATTTGAAAAAGCTTTGCAAAAACAAGTGCAAAATTTTGAATCAGAAAGTTGTATAAGTATAATGATGAAAAAATAATGAAATGATGTATGTTAGATCACGTACCCTAATGCAATCGGGCATCGTGCTTACCACCTCGTGGTTTCATAATGCACGTTTTCCACGAAAATTTCTGAAAATTGACCCAGATTTCTCTCAATAATATCACAAATTCGCGTAAATTTCCGTTTATTTCTGTCGTTTTAGACCTCTTTTGAGGACTAACAACCTTGATTGAGGTTAAAGCAGGATTTCGTTAAAAGCAGTAAAATAAAAATTATTGTCATTACTGTAGACGTTTGGTGTTACTGAACGAAGTGGGGGTTAAAAATGACGGTTTGGTAGACCACGAGGTTTATGGACAGCCCCTAATAATGTACTATGTTTTTATAAAGATAATAGTGGTAAATTCTAGAGTGATGATCCCTGCCGTAAGTTCGCAGATAATGACTTAAATAATAATGCTTCAAAAAATAAATTACACACTTTAAGATGAAGTCAGAAGCTTTCAGCTTATGTAGTCGTCTGTCTGCAATATGTAATACAAAAAACCTGTAATACGGAGATTTGCAAGTCATTAGCAATGATTATGTATCACGCAGAAAAAGCTGAAATGTTCCTTGTAGCCTAGAAGAAATACAATTAGCGAGGATTTTCTTCGAATAAATATTGACACAACGCCATTATTTGATTGGTTTCCACTTCAGGCCGTAAGTCTACTGCTACTAGGTAAACAACATTTGTAAATAAAATTTCGATTAACTGGTTACAATCCAGAACTGCAACATAACTTCAATTTTCCAATATATTTAAGTAATTGTTACGAAACCAGCGTATTTTAATTTACATGAAGGACATTAAGCATATTTACATATACTTGGCTTTTAATATTATTAAATTGCTGTTTCATCTCAAACAGGGAGGCAGGCTGGTAAAATTTGTTTGTACTACTTATTTTAGATAAGTGCTGGGTGCTGTACTATGTCGACATCAGTTTCCTTTGCCTTTCTTACTTTCGTAGGTACCCTTGGTTTCCTTTTGTATTTCTGTAGCTTTGACTCTCAAAAATTATTTTCAGTAATACAGAGTTTTATTCCATAAAGGTGATAGTAAGTTTTTAAACGATACCCTCCTGAATTTTGTCCCTTTCAAACACCTTAATTTTTTGCAGACACACCTTTTGCTCCTGTGATGCTTTGTAGTTCTCCTTATACAGTCACGAAGTGATTTGCGGAGGCTGGTGTTGCTTGGATCAGGTTAGCGTTATATTCCATTTACACAAGGTCCTCAAGCCCGGCAACAACTTTTATTCCTCGAAACCTAAAAAATAAAAAGACCCGACTAATCTCGTTATCTGTTTGGTCAGTACGGTAAAATGCAGTACAACTTTAGTTACTTTCAATGTTCTCTACGCAAGCAAAACAGACATATTGGAACGAAGATTGAAAATTTATAATAGCTGTAAATGGCACCCGAAAATATCCACAATTTTCTTCGGCTTCTATATTTTTCAGTTGTATTCAGCGTACCTCAGTCAAATTGTATTGAGGTTTTAAGAATTCCTCGTCATCCGGAAGGAAAAATGTGCACCGCGCATCTGTACTACCATACAGACAAAACAATAATAACCGCTGCTTTTGAAATACTAGTTTTAGTTAACAAAGGTGATGTAATATTTACCATACACACATCAAAACAGCAAAATTTCACCCTGGAACCAGTGCAACCAACGATATTCTTTAAAGAGGAATGCACCTTTAATATCCTCTTCTACTATTTGAAATTAGAAAAGGACCGAGTGCAGGCTGAGTCAGCTTTGGACGAGTTTACTAAACACAGTGCATACAGATGGAGACCTTACGAGTTTTCAACCTTTATCATAGTAACCTTACCTTTTGGAAATTGGACCCCTAAATTTTCTTATGATTCACCACTGAAAATATTTTTTCACGTACTGGATAATGTCTCCAAAGTGTTCCCAAATTTGGGATATTTTCCTATTGGGATGGGAAAATATTTTTCAATATACACTACGAAGGATTTAAGCAGTATTTTGTACAATCATTTTCTACCGACATTGGTTACAAATCAGTACCCCGAAATAGTAATTCCTGTAAGAGCGAAATTCGGTAGAATCAAAAACTGCTTGAGGAATCTTGGGGGAAATGACTGTTTCTTCCATGATTACCTATTGCAACATTTACAAAACTTGCACAACTTTTCAGTTAAAGTGACATCAAGGTCTAATTATGCCTATCGGAATTCAGCTACTCTGGATATTTCCACTCTTCTAAGCATTCCAATTGGTTTCTCGGATGTAACTCAGTACCTGTATGAAGGGTCACCTGCAATATTCTATTGCGAAGCAAAAACATCTGCAAACAATATAATAGCCAGCACGATTGTCGTTGCTATCCCAAGTCAGATTTGGTTTCTTCTTGTTGGTGCGAGTTTTATTAACGGCCTTTTATTTGCGATTAATTGCTATCTATTCTCTTCGAAGGATTTTGCATTAGAGCTGGTTTCGTTCTTTTTCTCTGTGTTCAAAATGTGTATAGACCAATGCCCTAAGGTTAAGCATCTTAGTACTTTGATATTTTACTTAGGCATTGTTATACTATTTTGGATTTTCAAACAAATAATGAAAGTTGATATGGTGGTGAGCTCTCCACCAACTGTAATCATGGACATATCAGAGTTACTCTTGAGGAATTACAAAATAATAAATCCGGGTATGGTTGAAGGTGAGACTGGGACTGCAGGGAACAAAGGTGCGCTCGTATTTTTATGTAAGTCTTTAGAATCAAGTGTAGCCAAACAAAATCAAGTAAGCTTTTCATATACCAAGATATGTGACTTGAACTACCAGGAACGTAACATTTCAAAGTCTTTGTCCGACCTTAGGAATATATCGAATAACTATGCATTGTTTGTATCAATGGGTCTTACTCGGATCGCTCATATTGAAGGTTATTTGTATAGAAATCATCCCACTGTTCATTGTTTCAAGGTGAAGCGTCCACCTTTTAAAACATATATGTCTGTGATTGCCGCAAATCCAATAGCAAACTTAGTCCTGAGATCTGTAAAAATGTTTTTGAAATTCGGGTTTGTTAGTCTCTGGACAAATTTAAATGCAATAGAACTTCGTCGAATTTCGTTAAATATTCAACAGGACGATAAAAGCAAGCTAGGAGAAATGGAACATGATTTGGCAAAACCGATAAGTCTTTATTCCTTTTCAAGTATACTCCGGGTGTGGGCAAGTTTTTTACTTTGCAGTTTGTTAACTGTTTTCTTTGAAATGTTAACTAACTCCATTTTTGGGGCAAAAATCAATGCCCATCATAGGCAAGGTAATTAAGTGAAATTTAGTTAAAACGCGTCTGTGTTTATAAGCAGGTTTTGCGTTAAAATCTAAGAAGCAAAGTTTCCATTAGGTTCCTTGTGAACATAGGGATACAAGGAATTAACAACCTTGTCTTATTTTCTTTGTTAAGGTAATAATGTCAAGGACAAGCAATAATATTATTGTACCCTCCCAGAGAATTTGGATTGGGATTGTTTCGGTTCTCCAAATATCTTCTCTAATACACGAGATTTATTTGCAAAATTGTTTTGGTAAACTTTAAATTTTTTCCGTAATTAAATTCAAGGATGTCCTTGATTCTGGCTATATTTGTTATCCAGGTCTCTTTAGCTCAATGTATACGTAATGTTGTTCTCGAAACAGAAATATATCAAACTGTAGTTGTTGTGCAGTCAGCAGAAGTCCTGAGTAGAATTAAAACAAAATCTCAATGGATGGCAGCGCTGTTAAAAGAAAATTTGGACTTCGTTGTCACATCTCTAAATTAAGGACGGTAAATCCAAGTTCGTGTAATACAGATTCCATTTATGTCAAATAATATTTGGTTTTTCGAATGTTACTACGTACTTCAAATCTTAAAATATGTTAAGTGAAAAATTGTATGGTATAAGTTGGATATGGTGTGCAGAAAACTGTCACTCAAGAAGCTCTGTTCCGGTCTATAGCTTCGGCATACGGTATTCAAATAAACAAAAATATAGAAGCGGAGTTGCTTTGTGTAAATTGTGTAAAACCTATAATATTTATATAGTGCATTTCTCATTTGTAATAACCGAGGGTGTCCCTGCTGGACTGGGGGCGTATGGAAGCTGTGTTGGAGACCTTACGTTGAGTCGCTCCTGTATTGTGAAGTCGCTGTCCTCGTTCCTCGTCCTCCAGATGACCTGTGTGTCGTGACGCTGGGGAGGACGGAACTAAGTGAGTAATGGGCAACACGGGGACAGATATGCTTTACAATAATTTTGTATTATATTTATTCTCGTAATGGACAGAGCTCCGTATATTAAATGATTAATGGGGGACACTAGGGTTGTAGTGTTGACGGGAGCGCCGCCGGCAGCGGACTGTCTCCTCTCCTGCCTCGTGTCCTCCTAGTAGTTAGCTTGGGAGGGAGTGTCCTGTGCGACATGGCTGGACCATGGGGCAAAGTGGCAGAGAGTACCACACATTGGTAACGTTTTAGTAGTCAGTCGTCCTGGCTCTGAGGCTAAGTTTGTACTTTGACTCAAGAGACTGGAGGATCTAATCTCGGAATAGCTTTTCAGAGCAAAAATTCTAATGATCCTGATTGACTAAGCTAATAATTGTAAAGGTCTGGCAATTTGCTTAGGCAGGTCCCTTGTTGATTTCCCTAAAATGATAATGCTTATATCCTTATCGATTCCGTTCACCTTTACCTAGTCCCATTTATTCATATCTTCCCCTTTCCTCTATAGTCCTCTTCTAGTAACAGAGTAGTGTACCTTTGCCCGTCCAACACATGAAAAAAATTGTGTATGCAATTTTGTGTTTCTGACCTAAAACTATATAATGACAATGACAATATTAATAGCGACTGTGAATGTGGGTGTGGTGTGAAGAGGAATTAGCGTGCAGAGCTGCGGCAATGCCGTTTTCAGTGAATAAAAAGATGACCAGGATTCACAAAATTTATAACCGGGGTGTTAAAATTAGAATACTTTACTCCCGCTTCATCTTAGCTTATCATTTAAGGGCTATTGATTATAATGCCGGTGACATTACTTTACTCCCGCTTCATCTTAGCTCATCATTTAACGGCTATTGATTATAATGCCAGTGACATTTCTAATTTCGTTGTCTTCTTGGACAGCTGTTCCCTACTGAAATCGGGTGCAGCTCAGAAAACCTAATACAGGAAAGTGGCTTGAAAGTACAGCAAGTAGATACAAGACTGTTCCAATTTAAATTATAATGAACAATTTCATTATTAATCATATGAAACCGAAGTCCAACGGATTTTTGTATGGGGTCTGAGGCTTCAGATTTTGTTTCATGATGGGTGTGGACAGCCGCAGCTTACAAATATTAGCTGCCAGTGGGGTCTGAGTTGGTTAGGTAGTAATTTCACGATTTGAGAAATCCACTTGATCTGCTCAACTTTCAGTTCTCACCATGCAGCTATGACCCGGATTCATTTTCTCAATTTCTCAGCAAAATTCCACAATTTTAATTAATCAACCAGTGGAATCAACACAATTCATTACAACAACATAAACTAAAATGGGATATCTGGGGATATGTAATCTCATGCATCGACTCTATTTTACGCAAATATGTACTCGTGAATTACGTTTAGATTTCGTATAAAAATGGATTAATAATGACGCAACAGACGATTTAAAGTAATTAGGATTTTAAAAAACCATGGGAGCTAACCCGCCTGCGTTAAATTTCGTTACGTTTTTACTCCACAATTTTTCAAACTACTAATTCAATAATTGTTATAGTGCTTTGAGCTTAGCGATACAATTTAGGCTTTAAGTTTCTGGCCACACCAAACTCCGACTTGTTTTTGCACCAAACGTCTAGGTGATATCCTGTTTAGATATTTCCTTAGCAATGAAGAGGATTGTGTTGATTTAATCGTTTCTTTTAATGAACTCTCAAGATTAATCCGGTCTCTGTTTGGTCCTACTCTCCTCACTGGTTTAATACATCGTTTATATAAAATGCATGGCAAACATCTAACCCAAGTGGTTTTACTGTCCAGCACAGTCAAATGACTGCGTGTTTTTGTGTTTTGGTCCCCCTCCGCTTCTGGAATGTCACACATGGTGAACTCAGTTTATTTCCTTGGAAAGATGTGATTCCCTCTCACCCTGCACATTTTTCATCCACTTCATTCATCATCTTCGACTCTACACGGCTAACTATCAGCAGCTGAGTCGCAGATTGATGAAAATACTCAACTCTCTCATTTCTATTCAGCAGCTTCGTTTTTAAGAAACTGCTGAAATTATTTAGAAAATGGGAGTTCTTCGTATTCGTCCAACTTCGTTTCAGTTTCTCCCTGGTATTCGTGATCCGCTACGATGACATTCTCCTCAATGGAACACCTTTCAGAGTACATTTCTTGCATCCGTAGGTATTCACAGTTCTGTGAATATTTCACCTGATACGGAGGGAATTGATTTAGTGTAAAAGTTAAAAATTAAGTGCTATGCGTATAAATTGAAGTCAGTGGTAAGATTATAAGCTTACACCTACCTATTGTAACATGACCTGCGCGACCTCCAAATTAAATTTGCCTTGGTTATATGCAGCTCAGACCTGACCAGTACGACATACTTGAAATTCTCGCCTCAAGAGAGAACTCTAATATACACTGACGCACTACTTCGAAAACCGGGACCACATTTGAATTCACACGCACCTGGTAAAAAATCTCTCACCTTTATTCCAGCTGCCATGGTTTCTTACTTTATTATGTTGCCCTACAGACTGATGTTCCTATCGATGTTGAATACGATGTTCACCTCGTCAGTAGCCCTTATCGTCTTTAAATGACCCGTGACAAATACATTTGACCTGATAATGTTGCTGAGTAACACCTCTCTTAGTGGCCTCTGCTGAACCAGCTGCAACCGAAATCGGATTGGAAAATCAATGAGAGAGCGATGATTTTTAACCCAAGGCTGAAAGTAGCGATGTGCAGGCCCAGCACACCCGTCCGTTAATGGAAAAGTCACGGGAGGAGTCGGAATTCATCACTTACCTATGTCATTCTAAAGCAGCTAGCGTCCCACTATTTGTCCCTCGTTCCCACACCAAATAAATCAACTCTTAAGTTTCGTTCGTCTTACTTATTGATGTAGAGATGTAGGGACGAAGACGAGGGTACCAAAAGAGACTTAACCTTAAGAAGGTGTTCCTGTCCTTAAATATCCGAGATTCGCTCCCATGTGACTTGACTCCCACTCCCTGAGTGCCCTTTCAGGAAGTGGGCCAACACGATAACTGTCTAGATCCCCATAACCCAGGAACTCGCTAAACTGTAAATCTTCTAACATGTCTTAACATTTGATGAATACTGAATGTCTAACCTTTGAACTCTTGATTGAATGTCGGTTTAGGTGGAAGGATTTTTCTCGAATATCCAGCGACTCCTCATGTTAGAGGAGATTGAGTTTCACGGAACGGTCGTCTTAGTCCTGTTGTACTCCTGTGGATTATTTGGTAGAGTTCATGACCAGCTGTGCCAATCCCTTTTCCACAGCAAATTGGTGGGGCCCCGCTGAAGCTCAGTTTTCTGTTCTCTTTCACTTGGTATCGTATCCCCAGGAAGGTGATACTTCAACAAGTCTTGCATCCACTGTGACCTTAATCTGACTCTTCAATCTTTTAATATTTTAGCCTAAACTGTATGCGAGTTCGTGTGAATAATTCTTACTTGTAATGGATTTTATTACGATTTTATTTCAACTATTTTCATGCAAGCTTTAATCAATTTTACAAGCATTACAATTAAACTGTTAGATAAAACTGTTCATAAACATAAAACTGTTTCTACTGAAATCTTTCTATTGCTGAGTGTTGTGTAAATATCATCATCATTAATTTCTTGTTCTAGCTCAAGTAATCATTCATTCTGTACCTACGAATTTTGCAATTTAGAACAATAAACCAAATTATTAGTTACTCAAACTTTGGTCTTAATATATGTCTTCTTTTTATTAAATAATTAAATTCTACTATTAAACATTTTTAGCAATCACCTTCTTGTGTCGTTGGAATTTTAATGTATGTTGGAAATTATAGGCATCCGTGCTGGGCAGTGCTTGGCTTAAAGGGAAAAATGAACAGAATTGGAGTAAACAGAATATCAGCTTGAAATTATTTTTGATTTCATTCCTAAACAATTTTTTAGCTATAATCTGAGTGCGTTCGTCGCTCATGCCTAAAATTATACTTTGATAAATAGTATTAACACCTAAAAGGTAAAAAACGGAATTGTCCTCCAACTTTAATGGGACGAGATTCTAAGACTCCAAAAGGTTCATTTTAATAGTGAAGTTTGCAAATAAAGAGTTCGTATTAAATTTAAAACTCAATGTAATGTAGAAGAAGGCTTTTTGAGAATCCAACATTCTTGGAAGTTGGCATTTGCTTCGCCCCAGTCTCTGTCGCCTTATGACTCACATCCTCTGACACCTTTCATATTTATTAAAAAGGTTTTCATGCCACCAAACGGAAAGGAATCAACATGGTAAACATTAATTATGTGTAACCTTATTGAGGATGGTTGTAATGCACCTGGGTCTGTCCCAAGTCAGAGTTCTTACTACATCACAGAAATTCTGAAAGAACCAGGTTCCTTTTAGTGGGTCCCGATAAGCCACGTGACCTACGAAATTAAAGTCTAAGGTTAATTTTCTTTCAATGAAGCCGATTTAAACGACTGACCGTCATATGATGCATATGCTACTAGCATGTTGGCCCAAGTTGGCAGGATAGAAGTACTTCCATTGTCCTGAAAAAGATTACATCGTTTGTAAGCACTATATTGTAGGCTAATTAAAAGATAATTAGCTTTCCAGGAAATATTCAAGTCTCTCACTGTCTCTGTTCTTGGTGGGACATGCGAACTTGTCGAAGTTCGACCTGAAATGCTGGGTAAATCTGAGTTATCATTTGCCACAAGTGAAGTAGAAATGCCAGTTCCAACATTTGGAATATCGGCTTTGTCTCCCCTACAAGAATACGTTCACAAGGTCAAATACACTTTTTAATTAGTCTTGCAAATTGTGCTTTTGCTTTACCGACAAAAGTTGACAAGGAATACTTTCGGAACTTCACTCAACGCACGGGAATTTTCACCGTTGAAAAGGTCGATTACATCTTCGTGCAAGTCCAGAATCATTTTATCAGATGTCTCGAAGTAGTCCCTGCCAGCACCATGACTCCCGATTGCAATGACCACCGCTCCAATGACACCTTCCTTTGCATCGTCAATGACTTTTTTCTGGAAACTTTGCAGCTTTTTACGGATACCCTGTTCAAGCAATAACAGTTAAGCTCTTCCCAGTGAATTTGGGTATTTTGAATTGTTATTACGTTTCTGGTTAAGTCAGTGTTGTGTATGGGAGGTGACTGAATGACGAACACTTCACACAAGTTACACAACAATTAAACTACTAACAGGAGACTT
>JAQGAC010001675.1:0-12918 GCA_034696585.1 Isotomurus maculatus | reverse complement strand
GGGCTCACACACCAAACAAGATGGCTGAAACACCTGACTGTAACACCGGGAAATCTCACTCACTCACATACACTACAGACAAAATTCGACAAAAAGGAACACACGACCTATGATGTTCGAAACTAGTAAGTTGAAATTATTACATTGCAATCTGATTACGATTACCTTCGGAAATGTTTGCAGTGCAAGCTCCAATGAATGATACAATATTCTGGTGCTTCTCAAGGGAAGACATAATTTTTATTTCCGTCAGAAGTGCAAGCGCAACGTCTCTTTCAGCGTCTTCCTTCAAAGTTTTAACTGCTACTTCTAGTCCATTTACGTGGCCTTTTAAAACCACACCATAGAACCCGATCCCCAAAATTGCTGATTTATCTTCGCGTAAAAATAACGTCAGAATTGCTATGCTTAGTTTGAGTATAATAGATATTTTATTGCGGAATTATTTACCAACGGTGAAGTCCTCATAATTTACTTCATTAGTGGTTGAGTAAGGAAGACCAGCGTAGTTAATTTCTTCGCCATCTTGTCCTTTAGTCAGTTCTCCTTTAAAGAAATTCTCAATATCCTTCTGCGTTAGCACCATGGACCTATTCCTGTTTCTGAATAATTTCAATGCAGCTAATGAGATTGCTAACACTAGAACAACTAAGACTGAAATTAAGATGAGGATCCATGTTTGCACAGTTCCTCCTTTGATTTCTGAAAGTATAAAGTTTTCAAAAAATGTGCAAACACATTACATTTTGTATGGAATTTTGCTGCCGAACTATAAAAATATTTACAACAACAATTGACGATTGTGACAACAATTCACAAGAAAATTAAAAACTTCTGGAACTGTAATTCTTGAAACTTGCAGATACTGCTGTAAACTATGTTAACGGTAAAAAACATATTCGTCGGCAAAAACATTTAAACGATCGGACAAAGCTTCTCCATCTTATTAGACCTTACCCTAAACTATCGATCAACTGCTACCACAAATACTTACTTTTTAATTTTTGCAATTTAAGAAGTATGAAGTATGAAGTAAAAATATGTCAGGAATAGCTCGGCATGTAACAAACTGTCAGCACTTGATAATAATGTGCATTCTGTGAAGAAAGCTGAATATTTATATTGTAGCACACGCAACTCAATCTTGATGTCGCATGCACTACCCAGTTTTCTATTTACTAAAACCCTAACTACGATAACTCACTCGGATTTGTTTCGCTGGCAAAACATATAAAACAAAAATATTAATGAGTTTAAACTTTAGCCGACCTACCCAGCAAAAAGGTTGCGTTAACAGAACCCTCCGAATTGGTCGCTATACAAGTGAAGTTACCCTTTTCCCATTTTTGTGTTTGGTTTGAAAGCACATGATTGGCTTTCCAGGTCCCATCGGGTTTCTCATAAAATCGAATGTCGTCCGTAATCACCTATTAAGTGCTGCATAGTTATGAAGTATTCAAAAAGTAATGTGTCTTATCTTTTCGTACACTGCCACGGTAAACCAGCTTTATTTCTGGTCTCGGCTCACCCAGTACCAAGCAACTTAATTCTTTTTGTGAATCTTCATCATCACTAACGTATGTCGTATAGCCGTCGTTCAATATTTTTGGAGCCTTTCTTTCTAAAAGCAAAACCATGTATTACTGTTATGTTTCACTGATGACTGATGACTGGTTTTGGTCAGAGAACCTCTCATGTCTATTCTTATTATTGCTTCAGCAGATTCATTAAAGCTATCTCTCACAAACCCCCGGCAAATAACTTCTTTAGTTCCGGAAGGTAGTTTGGCATGGACATGCTCATCAAACACCCCGAAGCTAAATTCGGAACCTGAAATAGTTCAGTGTTAAAAAACTGAATAAGTTCATTTTGAATCGCAACACTCTTTATAAAATATTTTGTTTTCAATGTGTTTTTATGCTCATTTGGTTGCTAAAGATTCTGTTGAATTTTCGAATTTTCTTGAAGAATTATAACACACAAATTGTTAGAAAAATAGACGCTTGAATTCCTTCGCAAAATCTAAACTGTATTGAGATTTATATTGCAAAGAATAAATACTATTTGATGTCCAGAAAATCGAGTTCCCGTTCAAAACTTCCAAAAATCCCGGTCAGTCAAGCCTAGTGCTTGAGTTTAAATTCTTATCTTGGCATTCATTATTCACTACGGGAGAAAGAACTGCATTTAGTCAACAGCGATAACGCTCTTGGTGGATTAGGTATACAAAAGAGGCAACACCCTTACTCACAGGCCTAGTATATGCCGAACCCAGCTATACAATAACAGTTTATTAAGCCATTACTTGTCGCTAAGCAAGTAATTCATTAACGGAGAAACACGTGTATTAAGCCTTCTTTGGAAGCTTGTTTACTTGAAATTACAGACATCTTTGCATACGGAATCAAAATATCCAGAAAGAGGCAACAAATACCACAGTTGGCTCCTTAAAGACATGTGTTTGACAAATATGTATCCTTAAATCATAAGGAACATAAAAATTTGCCATTCCTTTTGGAATTCCTATTTAGGGAAATAGTGTGACTTTAAAAATAATAAAGTATAAAGATCACAAACTTTTGCTGTTAGATCCAGGATAATCCGGCCTGTAATTCCCTTCGGTAATATATTGAACTTCAGTTCCATTTTGAAACACAAATATCCACATTAGTCCGGGCAAAATGACGTAGTACACTGCAGAACATTTCAGTTTAACTGTATCAGTGATGTAATAAATTATAGTCGAATTTGTTGATGCAGTTTGTGTCGTTGTAATCCTTATAAGATTTGATTTAGCACTTTTCCGGTCTTTCAAAAAATCTAAAGATAAATTTTTTGTTAGTTTCGGCAATCAAAGTTTGCAACAAGTTGCATGTTCGTAAGTACAAATCTGTTTATTTAATCCTGTGAAGTAGAGTTCGTAAGTAAAGTCCAACTCGCTTACAGACGAGCATCGAACCATTCCTGAGGGATAAGGTTCCGGAATGGTGCAGTTTCGATTGATGCTGCGGCATTCCAAATATTTCCTGATGCCATTTGTATGTTCCCGACTTAGGCGCTTATCTCCATGGTGGTCCCAGTATAAGTTCCAGTCACATTTCGCTTGCTAATTAAATAAATATTCATTTTCGTTGAAAGACACATTTCCTGCATTTATAATCTAAATAGTAACCTTCCAACTGCAAAAATCTACAAACTTCCAGTCACTGGACGTCACAAAGTATATATTGTGCATGTAGATATGGGTAGATTCCGACATTTCGCAACTAAATCCAGATGGGCTTACACTTAGTTTCAGTTGAATTCCAGTAGTGTCACTTGCTTGGTCATTCAGAAGTAGTGTCTTCAAGTTCACTAACAAATGAAATAATTTGACATAAAAGGCAATGTAAAAATAATTTATAATTACCTTTGATGCGAACGAATTGTTTAGGATCCTGAACGTTTACACAAGAGACGGAAAAGCTGGAGATGTCGGATGTTAGGGAATCAATTGAATTTGACACGTTTAAGTGCTTTCGAAGCAGATCTCTTTTTATCACAACACCTCTAGTTGAATCGTAGATAAAAGTGTTCTAGAAATTCAAATATATCGATTTTAGAACAAATCCAAAACATGAATTTTCTCGTATTTTAGACAAAAACTTAAACGACTGCTGCAGTGTATAATATGAATAATCGTCGAAATATTAAATACACTTAATTCTGCAAGCTTGCAAACCATGAAATTGAATACCAGCTTTAGTGAGGAAATAATTAAGAAGTGAACAGCAAATGCGTTTTTTCTTATAGATGAGTGAATTATTTGTGAATGATAGACAGAAGAATAGAAACACTAAATTAAAGACTATATAAAATGGGTAGTAAGATAATGATTGGGATACTACCATGAAGCACACACAAGCGAACGATTTGTGGGCTCATTAAAAATTACTCGCGCTAGTTAAATTTTATTAGTGAAACATGATTTGGTCCGGAAATAAACAGCTACAAGTGATGACAAGTTTTTTGAATCTTGTGATTAGGTATGATCCCTAGTTTCCAAACCTCTACACTACTCTTTCCTGTATCAATCAGTAGATGAGTGCTCAAAGAAAACAGAGCTAATGACCACTTGAGGGAGCGGACAAAATAATACAGGATGCGAAATGGGAGTTCCAGTGATTTTGATCCTTACCCTTAACTTCTCATTTGCGCGATTATTTCACAGTTTGGTTTAAATACTGAAGCAGCGTGAACTAATGTTACCACGGAAGGTCGAGGATATGAGCGTTGCAGTGTTACCTAACAGTTAGCATGAATTAAAAAAATCTTCTTGTCACGCAGGATTACAACTACCACCTAACCACTTTACCTACTATCATAAATCTAAGCGCTCATTCTTGGCTTAGCTCCTGCAATCCACTGGGACAACTCACCCAACATAAAATCATAGCCAGCCGAGAAATTTTTCAATCGTACATTTTTCATAGTATGCAAATTTAGAAATTACTATCTCACCTCAGGGAAATTAAACAAAGAAGCCTGAGCTTCTGGAGTGCTCAGCTGACAGGGTATTAAAATGTTTGACTCATCTAGAGGGTCCTGGTAAGTTTCCAATACTGTGTGATTATTATCCGTGTCCTTTTTGAGAAAGTGAATCCTTTTATCTTCAAAAGGAGTAAAATAACATTTTTAGAATTCCATACAAGATTTATCTTTCAAATTTATACCCATCCTTGAAACATTCAAAGATTTATTACAGTGGCGTATTTCTGGTCTACAAATATTACGAGTCTTTTGGTGTTTTCATCCCTACCGAGCTACGCCAAACATATAAAGGAGTTAAGGACTTTCTTAATTCTGAAGTACCACACTAATAGATGCTGCGTGGCTGATAAACAAGACTATAAAAAAAGTTACTGCTCAAAAACCGTAAAGGTGTAAAATTTACCAATTCGATTCAAAGTATTTTAGTAATCCTAAACAGCCTTAAATATATAATATCCGTTTTCGTGTAGTTAATGTATGTTGAATTTCTATTCTCTAAGTTGAATTAAAAACCTCAATGCATAGATTTAATCGGTGCATAGGTAAATCAATTACTAATAAGTCATTTGAACCTTAATCTAACAATGGAACGCTTTGAGATGAATAATCTATTTCGAAAAGCTGATGATAATATACCTTCAAGAATCCTTTAGTAAGATATTTTCAAAATGTGGACCCCCAACGCTAATTTTTGGATTTTATATAGGGCAAAAACTGAAATTTCAGGCGTTTTTGAGGACTTTTGGTCAAATTCATTTTCTTAAAATGATTTGTTTTTTAATTTTAAGCGATTGATTGTTATTGTACATCGCTTTTACAATGTTTTGAAATTTTTTAAAATTTTGAAGTATTTTTATTTCTTCCGTTTTTTAACGCTAAACTTCTGCTAGATTCAACACCAATTTTTGACCAGTGAAACTACTTTTTCGAAATTTTGAAAATTTTCAAAAAATTGTAAAAGCGATGCACAATAACACTCAATTGCTGAAAATTTTCAACAAAATTATTTTTAGAAAATTATTTTTACCAAATGTTCTCAAAAACGCCTGAGATTTCAGTTTTTGCACTATATAAAATCCAAAAATCCAATGGGGTCCAAATTTTGAAAACATCTTACTCAAAGGATTCTTGAAGGTACATGATCATCAGCTTCTCAAAAGTGATTATACACCTCAAAGCAATCCATTGTAAGTTTAAGTGCAAAAAAGATATTAAAGAATCTTATAAACAGCTGCTTTAAAGGGCCGTCATAGTACTTTTGTAGTTGAAGAAAAGGGATGTTTATACCATTTGTATACTAATTTCTGCCACGTACCTTCAAAGTGAATGTAAAACCACTTAGTTCCATTTGCCTCTGATCCTATTAGCTCAAATGTGTAATTTCCTGTTTTTCTTGTCGAAATAGGAACCAGCAATGAAACCGAATATGTCTGTGGTACAGGTTCAAATGTAGATTTGATGATGTTTCCTGTTGATGCCTAAACAAATAATTAACCTTGTTTGCTTTAACTTATGTATTATCTAACAACACATTAGCTTACCTTCGCTCCTTTGTACGCAACGCGAATTGGGGTTGGTCCTGTGCATGTAATTCCAAGGTAAACGTATGTGTGAACCCACGCTTGTTCTTCTAATCCTGAAATAGGGTCAACATAAATAGTTCGCAATCAAGTGGTTACACTGAGATGCAAGGAGAATGATTTTAAAGGTATTTTTGAGATATTATACCCTTGTAAGGCATTTATTGTAGTAGTTAAGACTAGAAATAGGTGGAAGGTTTCAAAGTAGATTTGTTTAGAAACGCAACGGGTATATTGCCAATTATAGTGTCTATATCAAGTAACCTCTGAAAGCCCATTTAGTTGAGATGTTGACAGGCACACACACACACAATACACGTTTCAAATAAGTTGACAAAAAATAAGACTATGATTAGATAGATCGATATGTAAATAAATAGAGATAGTCAGGTGTGCATGTTAGTATTATTACAAATTGTCATTTTAGAATTCTTTTCTATTTAAATTAAGTATTCTGAATATGCATGCATTTTAGAATTTTTGGAGACAATAGTAACCTGTGGTCAGGAATGGCAGAACTAATTTCATTTGGCTCCCTCGTCCCTTTCGACTTAAATTAATTCAACAGTGAGAAAAATATGCTGTTGTTGCATATTGTTGTCGATTAAATCCCGCAATTCTTCTCTAGACGCTGTTAGGTTCTTACGTTCCTTCAATTGTTTGTTGTGATTTCGCCAATCCAACTTATACTACCTTCCCTTTATTATTGTAGAAAACTTGTTTTTTTAAATACTTTTCCATGCTCTCTTAGTTGTTTAGGTGTTAAGCAGACAAAGCTTTTTGTAGCTATGTGCCATTCTCCGTATCTTAAACACAACTGTATTTTCTTCTTTTTGTAATGAACATATGGCTTTAGTAGTTAAGCTTCCTCAAGCCAAGATAATTTCATGACAGAAAGAAGCATGTGAAAAGCATCAAAGGGTTTATATATTTGTTCATACTTGAAAGGGTCTCCTTGTCTGCAGAAGCGGGTATTATGATGATGTTATCATCCACGCATCGAATTCTCTTCCAGTTTGGAAGTTCTTGTACTTTGTAAGACTCCTTGGCTTGGCTGTAACCTCTACCATCATAAGTAACCGTTGTTTGGGTAATCCCGCATGTCAAATGATCAATGCGCCTGAAGATATAAAAACAACCATGTAAACGATTAGGTCAGCACTTTATTCAAGCACTCTAACCTTTGAGGAGGTTTGAGCTGCATCGAAGTGATAAACTTAGATTCCATCTCTATTTTAGATTTACAATCGTGCAGTCCAGTAAAGTCTGAAATAAATACATTCCTTGCAAATTTATATTGTTGGTAATGCATCGATTACGTTAAAAATTGAAATCTATTGCGAAATCACCACCATCCCCGTGACAAGTTAGGAAGAATGGACCCTATAAAATGTTTTGACATTGAAAACAAAGTTCTCGTTTAGAAATACATCATTTTGGCTAAGCCGATTATCGGAGAGTGGCCAACTTTTGTGAAGTTATTCTGCTAATCAGGTATGAAGTTTAATTTTACACTCTGCAATTGATTAAGAAACGCCACAAAAATGAAATACAGATACACTGCTTTCTTGTGAGGAATGTTGTTTCCGCTACTAATGGAACCACAACCATCAGAAGATTTAGTTTTTTCAGTCGCGTGAATAAGCTGCAAGTTTGAGCATTAAGTTGTTTCAAAATCTATTACGACTGCCGCTATGTATTGTGTTGTGGTGAGTTCCGTTCTCCATTCCAATTCTATAATTGGGAGCCACTAATTTTTCCTAGGTAAGCGAACCACGCATAAAATGCATGAACTAGGAATACCTAGTGAACGGCATTCATTAAAATCTCAGAATTGTGTTGGATACTCAGGTGAACTTTCAAGTGACCACAAAGCAACATTAATGTAAACTAAAAATATATGAAAGTAAATAATTGCTGTTAAATTTACCTTCTACCACTTTCATCGTGAAGAATATGTCAATATCTCCCAAAATGTTACTTATGAGGCAACGATACACTCCCGAATCTTCCTCCTGGACATTCTGAAATACTATAGTTTTGCGGACAGACCATTCGGTGATTAAAACATTTTGACTGCCATTAAAAATCTAAACAAGGACAATAGGACAGTTTAAAGTAAACTGCATTTTTCAGCACATATCGTTCACAAAATACGTTGTTGTCTGATTGAAATTTTATCTCGGGTAATGGATTTCCTGTTCCTAAGCAGGAGACGGCAGATGTATAATTTGCAAGGAATTCGACAGTAGACCCATTGGCGATAATTTTCATCGACTGATCTAGGAGACTTGCTGACTGATAGTATGACTCTGAAATGAAATATGTAAATACATTTCGTCCAGAATCATTAGTATTAAGTTTATATTCACTTACTTCGGAAGAAAACTGTCTTACTTTTCGCCACCCATTCTGTAGTGTTCCAAACGGGAAAGAGGCATGAGATATTGAGGTTGGAAGCATTTCGGGAGTCAAGAAGCTCTATTGGAATTTCGAGGGAGATTGGACGAATGATGGCACCTTTGCCATTTACGAATGAATCATCGTCGTTAACTTAAAATAACATTCAAGTTAACGTGAATGCAGACTGATATTTGACATATAAGACACATTTAAATTTAGAGTAAAATATTATTTGTACATGGAATTGCTCCGTAAGGCTCTTTTTCACCTGGAAAACCCCAAAGGACTATCACACCTGATGAGAACTTAGCCACAGATGCGGCGCAAATAAATTTTATTTTTTCTCCAAGAAAAAATTCTGGAAGCGTCGGATTTTGGTTTTCGTCCAAGATTTGTGTGAGATTCTCATTATCCACTTGTTCGCTCATGAAACCTGGTGAATTTTGAATGATGGAAAATTAGTTAAAAGCTGTATTTAAGACATCGAATTTTTGTTCAGTTTAATAATATATCGATACTTAGACTTACGTAGCATTTGAACGTTAAGGTCAAAGTACACATGAAAAACACGCCGATGTCCTCTCGCCCTGTTGTAGAAGGTTACGTGAGGGTATCCTAGACCTGTATCCCAGTACTCGTAGACTTTGCAAGAAGGGCAGGTTTCGTTTCGATCGTCGTCAAAGGTGCGATAAGTTCTAGAAACACAGTGTTCCCCCTGAATAAGGTTGGAAAGACTTATCATGCTGAGGTGTTTAGGAAACGTGCCCACAGAGGTAATTTAAGACCACATTTCTAAGATGTTTTACCAGATTTGGAGTGAGACGGTAATTGTTCTCCCTCATTTGTGCGAAACCGGGAAAGGTAAGAGCCGCACCAGTTTCAGCGTCCTCGTGCCAGTCGTACCACAGCTCACCAAAGTATTCAGGATCAGCAATATAGTACAAAGACAGTCTGAACGGGCACGTGTCATTATTGGCGTGGTTTAATTCTTCCACGCGTTTTCTTTCCGTTACAAATTCTGAATTAAATGCATTAGGAAAGGCTCCCCTGACGTGCTCTTATTAGTTGAAGATGATTCCAAAGTTACCTGTGACATCAGGGTGAGCTTGTATTTCGGAGTAGTTGTAGTTTCGAAGGACGAAGCTTTCTGTTGCGTCATCAAAAATGATCAACACGATTCTGCTGTTGCAAGGGCTCAAGATTTCTTCACAAATGTAGACGATTGGAGAGGTGGGAGTAGGCTCAACCTGAAGTCTTATGACGCCAATAAAACGCTCTTTAGACGAGTCGGAATAGTTCTGAGCTTGTCTGTAGGTGTATGACGTGGTTTTGACATTTGGTTGATCCGCCTGGAATCGATATCATGGTACTTTAAAAAAATTATAACAATACCACTTTTATCATCTTTAAGGTAAAAACAAGACGCTTTATGCAGCAAACGTACGTATCTGGCATCAGAGACCCACTTGACAGGCTTTGTATGGTTACAGAGTAACCAAATATCTAGTTTGCTTTGTGGAGGATTTATGATTTGATGTCCGTGATAGAAATCTTTGTAGTCCTCGTACTTGACTGATTCCAATAGGTTTTCATTCGTGGTCGCTTCCGATGTATGGGAGAAGGTTATTAAGGGCAGGTTTTCTACTATGGAAGATCCAAACGTAGATGAATTAGTACATGAGTTTGCAGAAGGCACCGACAAAGATACTGGGGCAAATGTTACGAAGATGTGAAACAAAATCGAGATGAAGTACGATGATTTAAACATCGTGAGGTCCAGGATTTTTTAACTAATACAATTTGGTGACACGAATATTTGCTGAGTGAGGCCAATAGAAGTCCCGTTTAAAGTGGATTGGGATTTTACAGGAAAATCTAGTACGTAAATTCAGTTAACAATGAGTTATCCGTGTTTGAGGTTTTAGTCAAATTAAAGGTCCTTGTAATAAACTCAAATTTCCTCATTGAAGTTCTGAGTTTGTCGATACAGTTTTTGTCTATCTTTTCCTGTCACAACTGAAATCAATATAGTTTCATATGTATAGGGCATAAGTAGTGAAGACTAGTGGCAATGACTGGCATATATGCCTAGATAATCAAAGCAGGTTTGGCAGAGACCGGTGTCTTTGGTATACTTTTCCAGGGTAGAATGTGAAGAAACTCCCTTCTTCATGAATATTAAAACAACAGCGTCTACAGGAGAGGACAGAGACATTCATCAGTCGTTTAACCCCAACAGTAACCTAGCCCCATAAACACTGCAGATTAGAGTTAAATTATTGAGGGTGCAATCAGAGTAATGGGATCTTTGGAAAGATGCTTGAAAGTATTCAAATGTGACATAAAGCAAGATAAAAAACAGTGACGTGTAAGTTTGGTTGCGTTGAAACTCTAATTTCGAACTCAAATGTAAAATGTGACATATTTGTTAAGGTCACGAACTCAGTTTTCACACCATATTCTTTTCAAGCTCGCTATTAAAACCGAAAACTCCACTTTCGTGTCAGTACAAATACTCTTCATCTTAGCAGAAACGAGGAAAAAGTCAGCCAACAGTTCTTAAATAACACCCATTCTATGCTTTTGCTTAGATTTGAAAGCCAATCAATATTTCAGTCAAGCCAATTTGATTTTGTGAGAATGTTAGTCGTGTTGAAGTTAAACATTACAATGTGAAAATAATTAAACATTCTTAATGATCACAGAGGTTCCATTGGTTGCTCTTTTACTGTTAATTGGAATTTTATCTTAGCATGGACGACAAGTACAAACAAATGAAGGCTCATATGCGTACCGAGCGAACTTCTGCTCTCTTAATCGTTTGCTGTGTTTGAAATAGACATTTATTTTGCACAACCCACATGCTAACCAATATGAAGTTTTCTCATTTAACCTGATGATGCAGAAGTGGTTGAAAATAGAAATCGAACGGACTGAAAGTTTTGCTTCAACTGTTTTAATTATTAACGTTTTTTAAGCACTTTTAAAATTATTTCTGTTTGGAACGGATTTTTGAATTAGTTCTGCTTGATAAAGAAATGTTACGGTTAAACTTGCAGGAAGGTGATGTAAGTAAAGCAGTGCAGTAAACTGACGGCTTATTACAGGAAATATGGTTTTTGAAAATATGAGTAGTGCATTGGTTAACTCAGTCGCGAATTTATGACAGCATCGCATAATGTAGCAATTGCAAGGGATGAAATGTAATCACAGATCACAAGTGGTTAAAAACCAAAGCTAAGAGATACACTTATTAAGGAAAAGTAGTCGTCGAGAATATCATTTTTCCAAACTCCGGTTCCAAAACTGCTTTGGCACGAGGTGCTTCAGGTTAGGAAGGACAAGATCAGCCTTATTGCTTAAGTTACGTAGAAAGTAGGTTTCTGTGCCAGGTTCCAAGTTGCTGGTAAACGCATGCATATTGTCCCTGGAAAGATAGTCTGCTAATTTCATATCGGGACATAAGTCCTTGGACACGTGAGAAATCTTTCTGTTGGATTCCCTTTCTTTAACCAATAAACTGTTCATCATGTCTTTAACCTGCTGAATGAGCCGTGTGTGAACTTTATCACTTTCTAGCCTTCTTTGTTTGAGTGCAAAATTGTTGTCGGTTTGAAGAAGAATCCGTTGATATTTCTTAGCATAGAACTGTTTGACAATTTCTAACGCTACTAGAGCATTTACTATTTCAAACTTGTCTGCTTCCTGTGGAAAACTAAATGTGTTGGTCCAGTCAACGGAGTAGAAGTAGAGAGAAGTGTCGTTTGGAAATCGAATTATTCCTCCACCTCTGGAAGGCGTTGCATCCACTGTAATCGTCAATGTGGGCTTGTCTTCCACTAATGATGAATCCGGACTTTCGCTGTGAAAAAAAGATGAATTTTGACGAGGTTGCTACGACGGTGAATAAGAAGATGTCTGTTTGTCCTCATCTTCATCCCGAGAAGCACTAAAGGCAGCACCGATAGCCACAGCTGCAGCAGATGCAACTCCGATTGCTGCAATTCCAGCCAACCACCAACTCAACGGGTCCTTGTTGGGCTCGGGCTCGTCTCTGTCTGAAAAGTATAAATAGATTGAAAATGAATTACGTATCATTAATTATTAATACTGTATATTCAAACCACGTTGGGGTCTTCGGTCCATAATCTCGATCTCAGGTCGTTTCAATCAGATCTGCAGATGACTGTGACTTCTTGAAGCTTGTGAAGGTGACTCGATAAAATAGAGAATGAATAAGTTTTTGTAACGAAAAACGTTTTTAATTGGTTTTCCGTATGCAAATAGAATGCTATTGTGTGCAGTTGAAGTGCAATCTCGTGTGACCTGTGAAGCGTAGTCCTGTGGATGAGGTTCTCCTGAGGGAGAGGTGGAGTGGACGCTTCGTGGGAAGGAGACGATGGGG
>JAQGAC010001674.1:0-12919 GCA_034696585.1 Isotomurus maculatus | reverse complement strand
CTCTTCTGGTGAAAGTTTTGTGGCATTGCTTGTTGCAGATGATGGATTTACTGAGGTTGGAGATTTAACTTCCTCTTCTGGTGAAAGTGTTGTGGCATTTGTTTTTGTTAGAGATGGAGTTACTGAGGTTGGAGATTTAACTTCCTCTTCTGGTGAAAGTTTTGTGGCATTGCTTGTTGCAGATGATGGATTTACTGAGGTTGGAGATTTAACTTCCTCTTTTGGTACATAGTTTGTGTATTGTGTGTCTGCTTGATGATATGTTTGCGATTCTGATGTTGCAGCTTTTATCGTTCCACTTGGCAAACCCAGCATTACTTGAAAAGGGTAAGGTAGGGTCTTTTTAGTTTAGCAAAAATTTTATTAATAAGGATTTCCTTGCGCCCAACTTACGTCGTATTTCTTCCACTAAACTGGATGGGGCAGCGATATTAGTAAGATTAGCAACCTTGCCTGAACCAGTCCCAAAAAACACCGCGAATAGCACAAGATAAAAAATGATTTTCATGATGAATTCTATCAATAATATTTTATTGCTTTCTTTGCAGTTCCGTAAATCGTTTATTTAATTGAGTTTTGTCCAGATCAGAGTAATAGGCTTCAGATATTGATGGTTTGACAGATAGACCTGAGTTGTAGTGACGGAATATAGGCGGATATTGAGTGCGTTCATGCTTTATATATGACAGTCTTGAGATTAAACCCAATAATTTATGACGTACTTTAGCGTAAGTCGATTCAGCACTAATGACACAAATGAGATTACTGGTGTGACCACCACCTAAATCATTCGTATATTGTTATCTGACTTAAAGGATATGCGGTTTTTCATTCATACGTTCACATGATCCATGAGCTTCATTCTAACCCCGGTCGCTTAGATAGTGCGTGCTGTTTATTACTAGGAAAATTCATTCCAATTTACTTTATCCCAACCAAGAAATGACGTGGGTTAGCAATGTACACATTTACATGTAAATTGTTGTCTTCCTTCATTAGCTTTTCGTAGTATTACTGTCTACATTAAAAAGGAAAAATTTCTCCGATTTCACCAAAAAAGCGTTTCTCATTTATTTGTGAAACTCATGGGCCATGTGGATTATATGGATTTAGCAAATACTGCATGATGAAAGTGCAGCATGTGTCACGTGCGTGCTAAGAATCGAAAAAGAATTTATTATCCAATAGACAAAACACCATCACTTTTTGTAATATGTTGCGAAGTTTGGACGACAGCTTTTCTTGAATTTGAGTAAATTACGGTTAACATCTCCTGTTATTACTTCATTAGCACGGAACATTTGCTCTAATGGAATCGAAACGGATTTTCTAAAATAGCTACGAAACACATGAGGCATATTGATTTTAAAAAATCAGCAAATTCTACTTGTTGGGACTTCAGCGTTTGCCACGAGTGTCCTAAGCATCACGGTACTATTTAGTTTTCACAAGACAAAGTGCCATTACCTTTTCTATTATACTGTGAAGTTGCGTGACTGTAGCTTTAGTGGTTCTGGAGTTATTCTCGACACCCACAGACAGACAGATGTTCAGACGTCCGGAAACCTTACGTATTCCTATGAGCCCAGTATTAACTGGGCTTAAAGTTCCGTATACAATTAAGCACCGAATGATAGAACGCATGGATTTAAAATCATATCTTTAAAATTTGAGCAGATTATTAATATAGAGGAAAAGATTTAGAAACTTTCGTTATGAATACACGCTTAAGATCTTGTCAAAAATTAAGGGCGTAACTACGCAGGTAGATTTATAAAATTGAAACGAAACAATGACCTTCTTGAACTGTTGATAAATGAAAAAAAAACGTGCATACAACTGCCGCCCCTATAGATAGGGAAGTTAAGACAGAGGGACTTTATTTTCAACTCTAAGACAAAGTTATAAGTGCTTTAAATGTAACAGCGATTCCCATCTAGGCTAATCATCTTTACCCAGATTAGCCACAACGCAAGGTTCCCTGGGATCGATGATTAGGTGTGGAGGAAAACCTATTTCCTTATCAGAGTTAGGCGCTGATAAGTAATTTAGGGAAAAACTCCAAACATCACCTTAATGTGTCTAGCCTGGGGGATTAGAATACCCGAGACTTTTTGCCCCTAACAGAGACTAGAAGCCTAGCCCCTGTGACTAGCTATCAGTTAGCATAGCCACTGGACCATTTGACTGGAGATCTACAGGCCTGGTGGATTTGGCTCTCTCGATGTGCAATGAGTTAAAGCTTGGTCTGAATTCTGAATACCTGAAAACGACCTTTTTAAGAAGCAAGAACTTTTTATTTTTTAAACATTTAAATATATTTGGTACAAATTATAACAGGAAAAAGCTTAAGTATTTGGATTGAACCTCAAACGGCAGTTCAGCCAGATATTTACCTGTTGGATTCTAATATGGTAATTCTTATGAAACCTGTCCGTACACTAATAACATCATTAAATTTTATCTGGGATCAAAGTTATTGGAACTTCCGGTGCTGACGTCAATAAAGCATAATTATTTCTAATTGATTAATCTTAACCAAGATTGCTTGTGGTAATTATACGGCATTTGATATGTTCTATCTTTATTTCAGCTATTTATATTTCATGGAAATGTGTGGTCCATCAATGACAGTTGCCTGATTCTTGTCAATCATCAAATGACGCAATTTCTTGTGTGGAGACTTGGAGATGCTTAATAGCACATAAACAGCCAAACAGTTTCATGTTAGTTAAACCATCAACACGCTGATTCGGAATAGTCCTAACAACGTGACTTTAGTTAGTTAGTATGAATTTTATTTAACCAATCGGCAGTCCCTAATGCCGTCAATAATCTTTGATAGTATCAAACTAATGTATGCTAGGATGGAATTGCTCGTTTTTTTGCATTAAAGTTCTTTTGGGGGCAAAGGCTATATAATTTATTGCGAGAATTCATTAACGATAGAATTCCCACACAATCTTTATATGGGAATATAAAAACTAAAAGTGATCAACAACATTCGCTCATTACTGCTTAGGATAAACCTTATCCAATGAGTATTGTTTTCATTGACTCCATTTGCCGTAGTAAAACGCTAAAATTAAACACAATCATTAATTTGTAACACTTGTCCATCCGAATTATTCTCTAATTAGTTCGTTTTTACTCACCTACATGATGACTTCCTTCTTCAGTCAATTTTATGAAAAGCAATTGGTCTTTTTTCTCCGCACCATGACTATCAGATTTACTAAAGTGGCTTCTTGGGCGTGTTTAGGTAATTGTACACTGTAGGTTAGCAGGTCTGTTCTGTGTCTTCCAAAAGATGATTTCTTAGAACATGAATTTATGAATCCAATAAATAATTGCACCTAATTGCCGACTGCTCCCAAATATATTCAGAAATTCACCACAATTCATCACTTGTAAAACTTAACTTCCAACACATCTGATACCCGAAGCTAGTTAGAGACCACACAATATTAACCACACAGTTCAATTCTTTTGATCCAATTTGTCATATCTATTACAAAGTTTTAAACTGTTTTCTGAAACGGGCCACGAAAGCTTTCACATGTCATCCTTATCCTAGAAAGTTTCCAAACATGTGTACTTGCATGAAATTTTTGACTTTGTTCTCCGATTTCTTTTCTCGGCTGTGGTCCTGTTCTCCTCCCCGATTATATTTATAGTAAGCCTTCCCATGTTTTTGTATCGAACTGTAATCAAACAAGCAGCAAAAGTTTTTCGAAAAGACTTGGGGAAGACCCTTCCTACGCGAGGACACCTTTTCGCTGTCAACGACATTAATTTAGCAACTAAAAGTAACATTGTAATTTGTCTAGTCCTAAAAGTTTCAATAATCACAAATATTTTGTCACTAAGGGCCTCATACGGCAATGATGTTCCGCTTCTACCATTCAATTGCGGGCGGATGCTCCATGCTGTACTTTGTTATCAACGGAATTTGCCAGCAAGAAAATGTTGTTAACGTAGTTCCAAACTACTTTCAACGGTCTGGCCTTTAATGCTCCTTTATTACATTACATTCCCTTTTCGTGCGTCTTGGGAAATAGCCGGAATAGTTCTTACAATATTATATTTTGAGTGGGGTCTCAGGAATTTTGACCAAACCCATTTTATTCTATACTCTACACTCCAACTTGACACCAACACTATTAGAATCAACAGTGACTTAAACATGACGTACTTACTTCCCCATACTTTAAATATCAGTGACTTAAATGTGACGTACTTACTTCAACAGATTTTAACTAGCGACTTACATTGGTGACGTATATTCAAGTAGTATTACTTATTAAGATAACAATTTATTACGTTTCAACTTTTACATATTTTGTTAGCAGTGAATTATACTAGACATGTATTCTTTGACACCAACATTATAATAGTGACTTAATTTAGTGGTGACACATTCTCTTGTAATAAATAACAGCGTAGTATTTCATGTGATTAGAAACTAATCGGTGACAAACTTTCGTTAATATTTTTGATAACAGTGACATGATTGAATCTTGATTGACCCGTGACCAGTGACATATTAGAATTAACAGTGACTTAATTTAGATGTGACATTCGTGTAACTTGCATTAGTTTACAGTGACTTGCGACTCAGCACTCTCGCACAAAAACCTACAAAAGCATATCTTTCGCTGCGTCTGGTATTTTGACTTCCACAAGATACGTAGCTGCTGCATCAAAACTTTCGCTAGATTTGAGTATTTCATCATCCTCTTCTGATCTACATTCTTAGTTTTAGAATAAGCTAAGAGTTGTTTTACGTTATATATGCTCCCACAGTAACAATTATGATTATCCAGATTCTGCTTTCGTATGCACATATGTGCCCATACCTCCTGCTGAAACTCTTCATCCCATTTCTGCTTAGCTGCAAATTCCTCCACAGGCGTGGCATGTTGTGCGACTTCAATATCATTCCAATATGGGTCTGCTTGATCACTTTCCGGTGAGTCATCTTCTGACGTGGCTTCAGAAACCACTTCCTGTGAGTCTTGTGTGGGCGTTACCAGTTCAAATATTTTGTTGTATTTTCTGCCGTCTTCGATGTCATCTTGTAGTTGTACCTTCTTAGGCTGCATGCTTGAATTGTTTCCATTTGGCTTTTTGATGGGACTTCTATCATCCTCTTTGCGCTTCGGTTTGTCAATGGAATCTTTAATAGATACTTTCTGTGGGTATGATTTCAATTTATGACAGTTTCGAAAAATTATAGCTTTGTCCTGTTTCGTCTTCAATTCAACAAGGATTGTTATAGCATGGTTTGTTTGTTGTGACAGAAGTTTGATATGTCGAATTTTTGGGGTAACTTGCAGCACTTGGTATAAAAATTTCTTGACACAATCCTCAACATTCTTGACCTCTTGCACAAATTAACCTTTGACGATAACACTGAGTAGCGATGTATTTCCAGTAATTGCAGATTCACGTGTTTGGTTATTGTGACTAAACACTTCTTCATGAATTTTTCGAGTTTCACTTCCTTTAAACTTCAAGACGAAAACATTCAAGTTCGGATTTCAGTGTACTGATTTTTCTCTCGATATCCTCCAGTTTATACGATAACTTAGTGAAAAGATTGTTGGGTTGGAGTTGTTCTCTGCATTTGTGACACAACATTGTGGCGATTGAGTGGCAGGAGAGGAAAAGGAATTGGTGTTTCTCTCTCGAGAGTCTGGACAGAACTCCCTATTTTGTAATTTTACTCATTAGGACTGCTCGGGTGGTTCGTCAGCCCTATAGCACGTGTCATCGCAATCACACATGCTTCCCACGGGTATTACCAGCTTCACAGTCGGACTTGCAGTTAGGGAGAAAGCTACCTCTCCCGCACCCGTAGGGTTGGTTTCCACTGTGGGGTGCATTTCTGCACCCCACAGTGCAGAAATTAGCCGCTTATTTAGTATTTAAGTACATGCTGTACTTCGCCTTAAACCATGAAATATATTGTAATTACCTATTTTGTGATGTTGGTACTGCAGTCGACACTTGTGTATCTTCTGTTGTTCGAGTTGTTGGACTCCCAGTTGTTGTAGAATTTGGAGTATTGGTTATTGAAAACGAATTCTTCTCATTCCTTTTATGAAGTTCCTCCTTTGGTGAGCCTTCAGGAGTCTTAATTGTTGAAAGATTGGTTGTGGTAATTACATCGTCTACCTTCGAAGTCACTGAAACATCCGCTGCTTCAGACGCTGTGGACATTGTGGTCGAAGACATTTCTTTATCCAGTATTGAAACTAAATTTTCTTTCGATTGGGACGACGAGTGAGTCTCCGTGTTTGAAGATGTTGGTTCATTCTGAGACCAGGTCATTAAAGTTCCTATTTTTGAATCCTGATAATCCTCAGTGTTTTCTAAAACTCTTGTGTGCTTCTCCCTTCTTGTTAAAGTTGTGGTCGTTTCTTTTGAAGAACAGATTGTTTTAGTTACTTCTGTGATAGCATTAGCCGATAATTTAAAAGTTGTTGACACACCAAATCTGATACACACTGTTGTTGTGTTTTCAGTTGTGATAGAAATATTCGTATTCGATGATGAAGAAGTGTTTGAAGACACATTCGGTGGGTCACATGTGGCTGTTGGTCGTATGGTCGTTCCGTTGTTGTGAACGACTTCTGACTCTGTATATAGCCGGTTCCAGATGTGGTTGGCTTTTTTACTACGGAAGAAGTTTCAGTTGTATCTGATGTTGTGCAGTTTGTTTTCATAACACGAATTGTTGTAACTTCGGGTGTGGAAGGTGCTCTACAAGTTGTCGTAGTTTCTGTTATCATATGCGATGCGAAAGACTGCGCTGCATTATGGGTTTCAGGATTCTTCGTTGTAGAAGTTGTTTCCGTTGTCTTGCAGTCTGTTATAAATCTCATTGAAGGGTTTCCCTTTGTCGAAGGAGACTCTACTTTCTTTGCAGGTGCATCTGTAGGCTCAGTGGTTGCATATTTGTGGACTGCGGAAAGATTTGTGGCTGATACTGTTGTTGTAGGTTGCGTCGATGGATTTAACTCATCCAACACTTCTGCAAACGTCAATTATATAATTATACTTCATAAATTAAAATTGTACTACTGAGAATCAGCTTTCATTTCTCTTACCATAATCCCCTTCGTGTAGGCTGAAAAAGTTCCCAATTAGACTTCGGTCAACAATTCTAGCCCAAGCAGTCCAAAAAGACAAAATTATCAAAACGACACCGAAAAATAGTTTCATTTTGAATTTTTTATTAGTACTAATTTATTGCTTTGTCGGCTATTCGAAGATCCGTTTAATCAAGAAAATTGAGTTTGAAACGTTTAGGTTAAGAACTTGGGACTTGAAGCTTGGACAAATGCAATTTATGAGTTGTGTTGGTCTGTTAATAAATATTTGTGGACAGCCGATAAAGTTGAACCTTTATACACGACAGTCGCGAGATGACTGCAAATTCATTAATTACGTCAGTTATGATGACACAGTCTGGCCAAAGGACGTATTTTCATGGGTGGAGGGGCAGAATAAAAGACTGGAAAGTGTTTCATGGTAAGCCGCTCCATCACGCTGATTCAGGATAATCTCAAGTCTTATCTGTTTTCCAAAACCTGATATTCCTTATTCATTCGCATACTCGTTAGTAGAGACCCATTTATACACTGGTTGCTTTTATGGGCTTTGCACCATAAACATTAAATATAACTAAATACTTCTGAATTAACCCTTTGATGCGGGGATACATCAATTGATGTATTCGAAGTCGCAACCCCAGCCGCGGGAATACATCAATTGATGTTTTGGACTTTTCAAGGTTAGTCGTGGGGACACATCAATTGATGTGTTGGAGTTTTCATGCCCTGGCAACGGGAAACATCTTTTGATGTGACCTCATCCCGCAGGAGTACATCAATTGATGTTTGTATTTTTAATTAAAATTGATTACCCTAATTTTGATTTTTGACCTTTAATTTCGCAAAAAATCGTATACTGAAAACACGCTACCTAATTATGGTTCAGTTAGGAAGTTTTTCAAAATTTTGAAATAAAATATTCAGGTAGGAATTTTTCAAAATTTCAAAATTAAATGTTCAGTTTGGAATTTTTTCAAAATTTTGAAATGAAATATTTAGTCAGTGGTTTTTGGTAATTTGGAAATTAACTGTTCAGATAGAAATGTTTAAACAATTTTGAAATGTTTTTTTGAAGATATTTTTCAAAATTTTAAAAATAAATGTTTTCCTGATATTTTTCGAAATTTTGAAAATAAATGTTACCCTCGAGATATTTTTTGAAATTTTGAAAATAAATGTTGTTTTCAAGATATTTTTCGAAATTTTGAAAATAAATGTTACTTTCGAGATTTTTCAATTTTGAAATTAAATTTTACTCTCGAGATATTTTTCAAAAGTTTGAAATAACATGTTACTCTCGAGATATTTTTCGAAATTTTGAAAATAAATGCTGTTTTCAAGATATTTTTTGAAATTTTGAAAATAAATGTTACCCTCGCGATTTTTCAATTTTGAAATTAAATTTTACTCTCGAGATATTTTTCAAAATTTTTAAAGTTCAGTTAACATTGAATTTGGCTATTTCAAAGTTTTCGAACATTCTAAATAACATCGTAGAGAAAACTTTCGAAAACTGCGAATTTCAATTGTAACTTGATTTTCAGGATCTTGTATCTTTGATAATGGTAGATTCACCATCTACGCTTATGTTAAAATTCATCATTTTAACATAAGCCAATATAAAAGCAGTATCATTCGTGAAGATACAAGAAAGTAAAAATATGTTTTCAGCAATCTTACAGTGACTTGGCTTGATTTAAATTGATTCGTGTTCGATTCACCATTAACTAGCGCTTCATTGATGTTGAGCTAAATAAATAAGCGCACATTTTGGACCTTCTATTAATGAATACAAATATTTTTCAGTCAAAGTGTTTTAAAGTTGTATCTAAATATGTACTTTTGGTTCGGTATTCAGGCCAAACCTTTAATCTCATATATTTCGTAGTTAAAAAATTTCCTCTAGTTTCAAAATTTTTCAAAAATTTCTTTTGATCTTCCATCCTATAATTTAGGCTATTTCAGTAGTTTTGTACATTGAGAAAAGAATTTTTCGTTCGATTTTATATCCCGTAGGGAGGGGATTTTATGACTTCGCCGCACCCGAAGCCATGGGTACGTAATCGCTATTCATACTCCCATGCCGCGCACTATGGTATTTGTGATAATCTCCCGAGCAACAAATACTGATCTCTCCTCGAAACCCGCACATCAAAGGGTTAAGGTCACTTGGGTTAGTTAGTTTGTTTTGTATCTCCTAATATCTAATGCCATTATTAATTTTTCGGTGTATTTAACTAATGTAAGTTCGGACGGTTTTACTATTTTTCACAAATCGCTTCTGTTGGGGTTTCAAATACTAAATTAGTTCCTAGATCATATATACATACTTTAAAATATCACGCAAACCTTGCGTGCGAATATAAAAACTCCACGCGATGAAAAGCTTTTGCTTATAGCTGTTTCGGAAAAGACTAAATCGCTTCCATAAGATTACATGGTATCACTCCTATGCCATTTTATTTAACCTTTCCTCTATATTCAGTTATTGTTTTGTTTGCCTTGTTTCTAGTACTCCCAGCTGCTCTTCCATATATGAACACCTTAATATTCGGACCTTTCTTTTCAGCAAAGCAGATTGCCGAAGGTGCTGAATTCCAATTGATTATACCCAAAACAATTGATAGTCTATTACTTACAATGTAATATATATAGAGCATCCCATTTTGGTTGCGAAAGGCAATCGCCCATTCCAAACAGAGAGACAGACAGAGAGGAGAGATCACAAGTGTGCCAAGAATCCTTCCAATTCTGAATAAACGATTGCAATCGGATTAAAGATTGTGTGGCCTGAAATTCTGCAGTTGTCTTGTACTCAAACACAACTTAGTTGAAAATCAACCCCAAGAAAGCAAAAAGCGTTTGCTTCATTTTTCACTCATTCCACAATATTCCACACAAACTGATTTTGAGTCTACCCACGACCACACAGTAAGCCATAATTGTTAAACGTTTAATGTTCTGTAAAACTACTACTTATATTAATGATTCCATGAAACTTCAATCTGTTACTCCACATGTTATTTTCTTATCGTCTGCTGCATCACCTACGTATGAAAGGGACTTTGATTTCTCACGCTCTCTCTTAACTGCCGAAACCTCGAAACTTCCCCAGAATTTAATTGAACTGGAATTCCTGTGTTGAGATCATTGAAGCCTGCTTAATTCTAATTAATTATATCTCAACCAAGCCTAATTGCGGAACTAAGCAGAGTTTTACGTGTTCCAGATAACTTTTGTTATTTTAATTTCGTGGAAATGTGTGCTTTATCAATGAGTATTGATTGATTCTTGCCAATCACCAAATTACGGAATCTATTGTATAGACTCGTGCAGGTGCTACATGGTGTGTGAATAGAAAAACAGTTTCTCGGTAAGCCCATCATCACCCTGACTGTCTCAAGTCTTACTTGTCTTCCAAGATTTTTGATTTTTGATTTATACGCTAACATCATATAGGAGATCCATTCATACCCTGGTTGAATTGTGTGTGTTTCGTACCATAAATATAAATCGATCTTCTTCTGAACCAAGATGACTTGGGTTAATAAGTTTGTACTTGATTCGATCTAACTCTTATGACTCTGTTATCTTTCTCACTATGTAACTAATGTATGTAAGGATTGAGTTGCTTGTTTTTCTTGTTAATAGTCTCTTGGAGGCAAAGCCAAGATTAACGTATTGCGAGATTTCTTTAACTGTTTAATTCTCCCGGAAACCTTGTCTGGTGAGTAAAAACTCCAACTGATAAACAGCCTTTGCTTAATACTGCTTAAGAATAAACTTTATCATGCGAGAAAAGTTTTGATTGATTCCAGGTGCCGTAGTAAAAAGCTAAGTCGAAAAGAATTATTGATGTCTCACATTTGTTCATTTGGATTACTCTGAAGTGACGTCGTTTTACTCACTTACTCGAAGACATCCTTCTTCAGGCAATTTCATAGTAAGCAACTAATATTTTTTCTCCGCTCCATGATATCCATTCTACGTAATATTCTCCTCCTGCTTACTAGGGTAAACATGACATAAATAAAATAAGTTTTATCCTCAAATGTAGTTGTTATGGTTTGTACTCGTGATCGCTCATCATTTAAAATTTTGATAACTCCGAAACCGCAGATCAATGTGGGAACTCAATCAACAATCAACTATAGCATCCTTTACCCTAAAAATAGGTTCACACGAGGAAAATTAGAAAAATGAGGAAATAAAAAATGTCTGGCTTACATTCTTCAACTTAAATTCGATTCGTAGGAGTTCACACAGATCAAACTTCTACATCAGTCTGCTTAACACACTATATTTCTGTGTGAGGTCAGAAAATAAGAATTCCTGCATCAAAAGTCCTGAAGGTTAATTAGTTTTTGTCTTCAAATTCTGTACTTGACTCTTGCTCAAACACAATCTAGTTGGAATTCCACACAAACTGAGCATGGGTTTCATCCCCCAATATTCCACACAAGCTGTGTGTGAGTCTTCCCTCTTCAACGTCGTTCACAATGATCTTTTAAGGCTTAAAGATCAATAAAAAACAATGAGATTATTGAGCTCGTCTGTGTGTCTTAGTGTCTTCCCTTATAACTGAACATTGTATATTTGCTGCTTACCTCTTATCACCCTTTACAACACTAATAATGATATAAAACACATTTGATTGTTTTTATACCTCCATGAAATCTCCACCTGCCACTTCACATGATATTTTCTTATCACTTGCTACATCACTTACGTAAGTATGGAATCATCAGTTCTCACGCACTCTCTAAACCACCGAAACCTCCAAACTTCCCCAGATTTTAATTGAACAGAAAGCCCAATAAATAATTACACCTAATTGTCGACTAGTCTCAAATGGATTATGAAATCCACCGCAATACATTACTTGCCAATCTGAGCTTCCAACACATTTCATACCCACAGCTAGTCCAGAGACCACTCAATAATTACAAGTCCGTTTCTTTTCATTGCATTTTTCTAGTTTCATTCAAATTCTTGCACTGTTTTACAAAATGGGCCACGAAAGTTTCCACATGTCATCCTTATCACAAAAAGTTTCAAAAAATGTTTACTTGCATACAATTCTTGACTGTGTCCTCCAAGTAATTTTTTCAACTTTGGTACTCCTTTCCTCCCCAATTGTATTTATACTCAGCCTTCCCATGTTCTTCTACCGAATTTTTATCAAATACGCCGCAAAAGTATTTCGAAATGACTTGGGGAAGATGCTTCCAACAAGAGGGCACCTCTTTGCTGTTGACAATATAAATTTAGCTCCTAAGTGTAATCTTGTAATTTGTTTGGTCCTCGAAGGTGAAATTGAGATCGACGTACTGAAATCAGTTTTGAAACAAAGACTCTTAAATAGTCTCCCCAAAGATAGCGAAGGAAATGAGCGTTACCAAGAGCTTTTCCAGTATCTTGTAAACTGGGCAGGTTATTATTTTTGGAAGAGTGATGAAAGCTTCAGCGAAGAAAATCATATCAGTTCCCTGTCCAACTCCAAGCAGCACACTGAGGAGGATTTAAAGAGACTTGGTAAAGACTTCGTAGGACGCAAGTGGCCCTTAAAGCGTCCAATGTGGAATATTGTTGTAGTTCCCAATTACAATCCAGCGTCACAAAAAAGTACCAGGTGAGCAATTGTGCTACAAACGGAACTTTTCCTAACAATTTAATTATACATATTTCATATATTTAATATTTTGTCCCTTAGGACCTCATACGGCAATTCTCCTAAGCTTCCACCACTCAATGGCAGACGGATACTCTCTCCTTTACTATATCGTCAATGGAATTTG
>JAQGAC010001673.1:0-12923 GCA_034696585.1 Isotomurus maculatus | reverse complement strand
AAGTAGGTCACCCATCAAGGTCAAAGGTCACAGGTCATAAATTATTCTATAACGACATTGATGTGGCGTGTCATTAGGAAGCTATTACAGCAATGTGCTTTCGAAAGATATGCGCTGTAGCCACCCCACTGACCGTTAGGGGTAAGACTGGGGCAAAACGAGATGCGAATGGGAAACAATTGCTGCAACTGTGGCAATCATAGTAGCATACCAAATGGCATTTCTGCTCCCCGTGGGTGTGGCTATGGCAAATTATATTATAACATTAATACTGGAGTGTCCACTTCCGATACTTTGTTGTTGAACACAGTTTATTGACATCTAACTTTCTAAATAGCCTCAGCGAAGATTTCTTTTGTACAAAATTATAGCTCGAGATTATTTGTTATGCAAAGAATGAGCAGAAATAGTATTACTAAAAACAGCTATGATTGATTTAATCGCTAATGCTATGCTATACATTAATGGCCAAGTTAACTGTGAACAACATTCATTTTATTTACCGGCTTCATCCATCATGCACACGTCACAAGTACACTAACAATGTCAAATTATATTTAAGTCATTAGACTAAACAATAAGTAAAAGTAAAATAAGTAATTCAATATATGTAGTTAACAAGACGAAGCTCGACACTCAGAAGTTACATTGTGATATTATGTACTCTTACCGTAACACCACGCGATCTCAATTAAGGTACCTGCTCCATAGACATGCTGCAAGTTTTGCACCGATACACAAGATTTGATGACCCAATTAACTCTTCCATAAGTGCCGGTGGCGATGCGGTGGCGCACTTTTTGCCGCAACATTCGAACTGACCGAGATTACCCAGCTTTACGACATACCTACAGTGCATGCACATATAGAGCATGTCTCCAGTCTTGATGCATTGGCATTTCTTCGTTTCTTTTTTAGCGCACAATGGCTTACACGAGCAAATTAAGTTAATATTATGCCGTTCATCTCTGTGCAGTTTCGTCTGAAGTGGTTTTCCCAGTTCGAACTGACATGAGCCTACAGACGACGTGGCAGATTGACCAGTCCCTCCGAGAGTAAGTTTTTCTGGTTTCGGTTCAGCAACAGGAACATCCGATCGCCGTTCGTTTCTGGAAGAAGAAGAATCTTAACTGATCAAAAACGAAATTGCATTTGACTTCACAGTCAACAGCTGAATTATTAGGAACTCACTTCGGATAGTTCGGATGTTTTGGAATGGTCGGAGTTGCAGGTGACTTGACCAACTGTTGCGGTTGCGGGACTCCGAGGTAGGGCATCAAAGCAGTTGTTGAAAAGGACTTGTCAAATCCTCTTTTAGTGCTGCTGGAATAAAAAGGTCAACATGAATACAACGAAGACATTTCATATTTATAGGTTATAGGGTCTGTGAATAAACTCACTTTGATTCGTCCCGTGACTGTTCCAATAGTTGAGGTGCAGGTGACCCTCCACTGAAGGATTCTTCTGACCCTGTCGACGGAAAACGTTCCCGACTGTTCCACCGCGATCTTCTAAGTTTTAAAAAATAACTTTGAACAACTTTAAACTAAATGGATTCTTTTGTTATAAGCTCACCTATACGGTCGAGTATTTTGATTAGGTCTGACCACTGCTACGAATTCTCGCTTTCGGTTTTCCTTCACAGCTGCTACGAGTTTGCGCAATACAGAGATGTCCGTGGGATAGAAACATACGCTTAAGTTCTTGCTACAGTTCCTTTTCATCCTGACTTCTATGTATCTGTTTTTCATGATTTGGGTGCAACCTTCTCCACAAGGGATTGTAACGTGAGTTAAAATTCCATCGCTGTCATCACGATAAACAAATTCTCTCCTAATTACGTCGTATGTGACCGCTCGCTGGAATGAAACATCGAAATCAAGGAATACCACATTTTTCATAATAATTCAAACGCTGGTTTACTATTTATAGTTTTAGTGGACTCACTTCGTCAATTTCCTTCCGTATGATTTTGCCCAAGTCAACTTCTTGACGAACAATGCTGCTCGCAAATCTGATGCACTCCGAAGAAGCAGAAGCCATCCCAACCATCATGGCCGAAGCTCGTGCTGGTGGCACTGGCAATGGCGGCTGTCCTGTCTCCCCTCCAGCCGATTGCATCCACATGGTTGAATAATTAAGTGCGTCTCGATTTGTCGTCATGATGCAAAATTGGAACCCAACACGCTGCTTTCTTGGTCGAATTTCGAACATGCAAGGTAGAAAGAAAGAAAAATCGATGGATAATTAAAGAATGACTGTCTCTCTGCAGTTTGCACTATAACATTACGCAACAAACACCAATTCCTCCGCAACTCCGCACCACTGCCACAGTTCTAATAAAATACTAATTTCATTGGCAAAATCTAATTTCTCTTACCCGAACGCTTAGCCGACGCTTCTGATGGTGAAGTTAGAGTCGAACTGTCGACGTTTGTTGGTGACGAAATTCAGGATTGGAGTGATCCGACTTTGCGACTGTAGTGATGGAGTTCTAATGGACGACTGAGCTCGCCTCTCGACACCACGCAGCCTTCAACTGAGCAGCACACCGAACAACTGCAGACGACAAAGGTGGCGTTCTGTTCTGTCTCATTTTGCCTCGGAGAGTTAGTAGTTTGGTCACACGGATCTTCTTGGGTTTTTGTTGCAAATTGCAACGAAGCCAATTGAAAAAATGCAAAGTACTGCTAGCACAAATGATTTATAGAAGTTATAGAAACTGATGACCTGCTCATCTGCATCTGCAAAAAGCAATTGGACAACTTATTTTTGATAAACAATTTATTAAATGGGACGAAAAAATAAATTCTGCCAGCAGAACATAAAAATCATAGCAATTGCTGGGAAATATGTTTGTACAGCTATTTGGTACAACTCATTCATAACCCAGAGTATGGCCGTCAGTGGGCAACAATTGATACAATTGTGGAAATCATACCAGATGGCACAGCCCCCATTGACCTCTGTGGGTGTGGCTATGGTAATTTATGATGCGAGATTGATACTGGAGTATCTACTTCCGATACTCTGTTATATATGGGTTAACCACAGTTAATTTTGATTCTTAATGGACGTCAGTTGTGGGAGAGAACGGTACGTGGTACGTTGCAGGCAGCAAACGGAAAGACTGACGATGAGGTTGTAGGTGGAGAGGAAGAAGGACGTGAGATGTAACAGGGTGGTGTTACTTACAGAACAAACATTCTCTGGAGTTGCAGTTCGTATGAAAGTGAACACACGAGAAACGGGTCAAATAAAGTGAAGAGCATGTCTTATCGTCATTTGGCTGGGTGATTGCGTGACTGGGCAAAACCATTTCCAGGTGAATATCTGAATTTGTTTCCTATACTTTATGACATATGGGCTAAATATTGGAAACAACCAATTTGCCTCACAACAACCTGAAAATTTTTTCCTTGATGTTTCACTACCACTTACTGCCCGTAATAAACGAACGCAAAGGCATATATCCACTGTGTTCTCCAACTTGTTCTACTAATATGAACACTTTTAACTTTTAGCCTTTACCACTGACTTTTACTCTACCATACTATTATTACGCGCAACATTAGTTTGCTTTTACCGAACTCCACTACAATAACTTCCTTAGGCAAGCGACCCAATAATAATACTAAGCCAATTTAACTAGCAGTCCCATTACAACTTCTTCATCGCACAAAACCTAACGAGTGAATGAAAGAGAAGCAAAAGCACGCACTTACTTCCGAGATAACATGTTCCTTGCCAATTTGGACCTACTGATTGCCATTTACTTATCACCCTCGTTGTATATACCAATACCTTTATTATTCCGTTATTGCTACCATAGCGTATACACACACCACAGATTACAAATGAAAAAATTCATCTCTATTCTGGTTTTGTATCTTATACCGTTGGAATTCTTAAGCTGGCTGGATTATTAGCGTATATTGTATTACAGACACGGTGTTAAAGACTGTGTACTCGTATGTTAAATATTAATTTAGATTAATTGGCGATCAAAAAGGGACTGTGACTGTATAGTTTATAAAATCTGAAGACTGCTCAGGGATGCAGTACAACACAGTTCAAGGTGAACGATGGGTTCCATCAATAATTGTAGATCTTGTCTCTGTGTACGAACTATCAACTGTGAGTTTGCATGGTACATTCATCCACAATACTACGAAGCGTTAGATAAAAGGATTCAAAGTGTAGCAGTGTAATCCTCTCGCCTGAATGTGGCGATAATTGGCTCTGACAGTTTAGACTTGCATAATAAGACCTTTTAAAAATCACATACACTTTTGTTAGCCATTATTATCTCTGTCTGAGAAGTCAGGCAGAAGGAACGTGAATAGAAATAATGCATCTAAATAGCTATTGCCATCACCTCTCATGGGGTACTTCTCGTTCCATTGTGCTCTTCACTTCCATTCAGCATCCTATCTCTGTTAATATCCCACTACTACTGATTCTATAAACTTCACAGACAATATACAAATAAACAGACCCTCAGTATCTCTTACAATTATTGCAATGTAACAAATCAGTTCACGATGAGCCTTTTCACAGAAACAAATGATTTGAAGATCTACTTCACGAACTCCCATGCCTCCATAGGTTCGTAATTCAATAATGATAATAATATGGATGAGAACATAATATATCTACTTATTATAACAAATCGAGTTAGAAAGTAAAGACTACTACTATACAACAAGTAACAAAAGAAATGATCATGTGTAAGGAAAACTTGAGTGTGTTACACATTGGTTAATCCGACTAGTCAGTTTGTATGGTACGAATGTAAGTGTAAAATAAAACTTTCTACCAAAGGGATATTTCAGAGCGTTGATAAAAACTGAAGTATCTTTTAAAAGAACATGAAATCCACACGTATGTTACTGGGTATGAATTAAGGATTTCTTTCAGTTCAAGTTGCACTTGCACTTGCACTCATTCATTACACAGATAATTCCCAAAGTTGTTTGAAAAATAAAAGTGTGTATTGTTCCCTACACAAACAATTACGTTGGGGGTCTAACCTTTGAAAAAATAGAAATTAGATTTATACAATAGCACTTTATGATGTTCTAGAAGTGCACCCCACGTAATATTGATTTCTTACATTCTCACAATAAATAAGCTGTGCTTTGTTTCCAGTTAGATCCAATAAGCTTTTTATTCTAAAAGAGGCTTTTCACTTGAAATCCCCCACAATTGAAATTGTATTGAATACACAAAGAAGAAGTTTAAATAAGGAGAAGAACAAGGAGTGTAAATAAGTTACTCTGTTGTCTACTTGTATCTTAATGTGTCGTCGTGTGGGTATCATTATTCCAAGCTTGATTTCCAAATAACTAATTAAATTTGATGCTACTGACTGGCAGAGAGGGTAATTACATTTGTTTAATTAGTCATTAGTATCCAGATATCATACGAGAGATTCTGGTTTCAGGGAATTGGGGAGTGAGTAACCAGGTTGTAATAGTTATTTTAATGGCACTTAAGACTACTCATCCTGGAGCAATTGAAAGAACATATGTACAAATGGAGTTTAATGTGTAGAAGAGAGAATATTCACTCGTGTAAATATAATTTGATTGTTCAACTACTTCTCCAGGTTTAATCGACGTGGGCTGTGTGGGATCAGTTTGCTCTGCACACAACAGCAGAGTGACCAACTGTGGGAGGTCAATTTTCACCATTTCACCTGGTTGCGTAGAATAAAGGTAAAAAATTAAGATTTTTCCGCGTTCCACGTCTTTCATCTTTTGTCATCTTAGGGTGTGATTTAGTAGTGTATTATGCTCAACAACCCTCTCGTAGAAAAGTGTAATTACAGTCGATTGCCACAAATTTCTTCTCAGCCTGAATGACAGTGTGTAACGCGAGGCTGGCATTAAAAGGAAGGGACACATCCTCCACGAAGTGACACACAAAGCTGCGAAGGTACCTCATAAAATCCCAACTTCATCATAGTCACCATGAATATTTTTTGTACGGACAACAATTGCTAATCAAGTTGAATAGGGCTGAGCATCTTCAGTGTTCAATAAACTCAAAGGAAAACCAGTAACTCCTTTTATCTCCTGGGACATTTAATGTCATGCTAACTAATTGATTAGGAGTCGTGTAGAACGACGACGATATACCTTCGAGGAATCACCTTGGAATTATGAGCGTACTTCTAAAATGTGGCTCATGCCCCAAAATGAAAAGAATGAAGTGAGTGTCAATTGTAGGATTCGTGGGATGGATGGATGGCATTTTGATCTCTTAGACAAGTTGGACCCAAAGTGGTGATTGAGGTGGATGGTGGTCTATAGGAGACAAAGCCACGCTACAGATTGGACGAATAGGGAATCCAGCAAAATAGATATTATTTCATTGTGCGCACCCAAACGATACATTTTATAAGTCAGCTGAATTGCTAAATTACAATAGAAACGCCTTTTAGTATTGTTCGACGTTTCTCTTCGAAAACTAACCAAGGAGAAAATGTCACCTTTCTGGGGAATAACGGAGGGGTGGGGCTTCGTGGAGGAGCGTCTGGACAACCTACGACCATTTACTTTGTTCTAGCACCTTGCGAAGCCTACTGGTAGGTCGTAAGGTCAACTCACAGTCAAGTTTAGAGCATGGCAGTATTAAGTATGGAACATGAGTACCCAATATAGGGACATACTACAATAATATAAATACGCTGAAAGTGCCTTATGGTATGATTACAGATTCCAACCAGATCAGGACTTAATTATTTTTTGTGGTTTAAAGTGTAGCTTTATACCAATAAATCTTACAATCGACTATTTGCACAAACATCCCTCGCGTAACACAACTTCAATGGAGACTGCATTATGTTAAATGCTAACGCCCGAAGTAAATAATTTTGATCGTGCATATTCTGAACTTAGTATGTAGATAAATGATTCACTTTCTAAGTATTTAGAATTCTACTTGCTAATTCGACTGGGCCAGTGTAGACTGCCTCCAGTAGGTTACTCCAAGTTGTCTGTTGGATTTTGAAACCTCATGGAACCGTGAAAAGTTATTGTGCTATTGGACAATGATGTCTCTTATATTTGGAATTGGTGTATTTTTTTCATGGAAACGCAACAAAACGGGTCCATCTGAATGTGCTTTACCAACCTGGGTGTAGTATATGTCTTTCAATCACATCCTATTCAACACAGACTCATTGATTGATGTGAATTTGAAGTACAGATGAATAATACGGATCGGTAGACAAATGAATGAATGAACTGACTTCGCTTAACTTTCCTTCGCAGACACTTCATCTTTTCTTTTGTCCTCAATTATATTGGTCTATTGTCACAATTTAGCCTCTAAGAGTCTTTGTGTAGTTTATTAGGTCCTTTACCAACACTGGAAATTGGGATTGTAGAGTAACTTTCAAGTTAATCTTCGGTCTAAAGCTGGTTTACTGTCTTGGCTGAAGACTCCTGAAAACTGCTGACCACCAATACTCAACCTTCTTACAAATTTCATGGGTTTTTGTCACACTCTCATTCAAGTCTTTTGACGAATAATTGAATAATGACTTTTAATGAACTTTTACACAGCAGCTGTTGATGTATTTGTATTTCTCACAGGTCCCTAAAAGACCGAACATTAAGTTTTCCTTTGGTAGAGTTTGAAGAAATGATAGTCCGAATGCCCGTAGTATACGAATCAAACATTCTCATTCACATCAATTTAACTTATCAGTCGCCACAGTCCCCAGTCTCATTAGTATTTAAATAATAATAATTTACAGATCAAAAGAGTAGAAATCTCTGAGACATTAGTTAATCTATAACTGTATTGCGAATATGCACACTTGTAATTTTTCACTTCTAACGTTAATATTTTACATACTGCAGTCTCCATTACGGCTATCGTGTTGTGTATTTCAATACTTGTAAATGACCGATTGCAAGACAAAACCTAACTGCTACAAAGCTACACTTCAAGCTACACAAAAAAGCTTCAATGATGCTGCTATATCATGATTTTCGTAACTACAAATAACATTCTAATTCATTGCTTATTCTGAATGACAAGTATTGTACAATTTCCGTTGGACTTAATCTTTTAAGAAATGTCAGTGATTCCCTCCCTATCAATAAGCCAAGTAAGATATATCAGAATAAAATGGGCCTTAATAATCTTACCTGCTCACAATTGGACAATTAAGAATTAACCACTAAGTTCAAGTCACAAATTGCATCTGTAGACTCTGTTCGTAATAATGTGCCCTCATCCAATTACAGCAGTAGCAATCATTCCCACAACACAACCACAGTAGTGCAGAAAATACAAATTCATTTAGTGGGAGGAGTATGCGGAGTAAGTAAAGCATGGTGGATCATTTAGCTTGGTTGGTAGTTCAAAGAATGATTGGTACTAATGATAATTCGTGTGAGACACGGTTGAGATGATCGAAGTGGATGGTTTAAAGTAATCAAAGGGTGAGAATGAGACAGGAGCGATATATGATCGTCTGATGATGATGATGAGTAGAAAGATTAGTACCGATTGTGATAACTGTTTCAGTCACTCATCTTCACATAAGCGTCGGTGGTGGTGGGTTGGCGATGAAAGAGTTAAATGGAAAGTGTTGTCTGTGCATTTGCTTTGTGTGGTTTGTTCTCATGTCTTTGTGTATATTAATGGACTTGTGGGAGAAGGAAGAAGAGTCCTCCTCATGGATGGCACATGGGAGACACTTTCCGACACAATTATACTCACGCAGCTAACCATAATATCCCTTATTAAACTCTCGGAGAGTGACTTTCAACGCTTAACTCTTTGTCATCCTTGCTTCAATGAACGTGAAGCAATAACAAACAGGTAGCGTTTCAGGTAGGTCTTTGACAGTTACCCACAATCTCATTAAAACATTCGAAGGATTTGTCACTCATTTTTCTTAGCACTCCTCCGACACTACTGTTCCGTATGTGTGGATAACTCAGACCTCACACGTAGGCTGTAAGCACATCAATATACGTGTTGTCATCATACTCATATGTGTTTGGTGTATACAAGATACAAGTACTCAAACTTAAATGTGTTCAAATCAGACTGAGAGGAAGTATCCTAGACAGCTCATCTGATATCCCTTCACTTACTCCTTAATTAATACCTCTTCGTAACCAATTACTCTCAGAGGTATCTTGTGTGTAAATTAACCGATTTTTTAAAATTAGTCTTTTCCTCTTTTCCCCAATTGACAATTAGTCAAAAATGGTTTGCATGAAGGATAAAATACTTTTTCACTTACAAAAACGGGATAATAGAGTCGTTTAAATTTATGCTAACGGTTCTCGTTTACGCTGAGGATATTTATTTTTATATTCCGTGGAATAATATTTATTAACCAGAGATAATGCGGAAGAGTCAATAGGTTTGTGAATTTGAAATCTGAATTGAATGCTGGAGAGTAAGTTGTGTGCTTAGTAAGTTGCGCAAGGGAGGAAAGTAACACGCGTAATAAACAAAGGGAGGACTGGTGACAACAACGGTAGTTATTCACACACGGCCACGTCTATATGGGTTGATTCGGATAACTAGCCATGACATCCGCTTTAGCATATAAGCAATAATTTATGGATTACAATGTGACATGTGCAAACAGACAGGGAGGGCAATAAATAATATGGAAACGGCTTTTTATTATATTATTGTTATTATGAATGACTCTGATGGATCATTCGAGGAATTATTATTGCTCACTGCAACTCGTGAGACTCGGAAAGATCATCACAATTGATTAAAATGTATTCATACTTTTGTATAATACCCTTGTCGCAAAATAAGCTGTGTTAACTATCAGATGGAGCTTTAAACGATGTAAGATAAGCTCACGGGGATGTGAGTTTGAAAGTACGAGTTTAATTTCGAGTCTTGTAGCCTTATTTCCCGTTACTTTCAGCTGAGACAATTGGAAGTTTTTAAAAAGCAAGTTTAAAATTGTGGTGAGACACATAGTGGACATAGTTATGGAAATGTCCGATTGAATCTAACGGAATAGTGAGAGTGTCAACATTAAAGAGCCATTAATATTTCATTAACTTTTTGGTTGTTGAAAATAAGTTGGAATCAGTTGTCTGTGGTAAAGTTGAGAGATGACTAGGTTCCCTTGTATTCATGTCTACGAGTTGTCCTCGCTGACATTCTTTCCATTAGGAATATACGAAGGAAGGACCGTTCTGTCCAGTCGCGTCTCCGTAGGCTTTGTTCCTCTTTAGAAACCCTATTTGTCGTATTTATTTATTACTAGAAAACAATGAGCAAGTTCATCGGCGGACGTAGGGACTCAAAGTGCTCTGATCTCCAAGGGTTAGAGGAATGGCGACAAAAGTCATGAGGAGTTGTGCATCAATATGAACGTGAAGAAAGAGCCTTTTGAAGTGAGGAAGAAGGAGATGAGAAAAATGACTCGCCTACAATCAACTGAAGTTATTCTATCACACTTCGTCTCGACCCTCACCAATATTTGTCTCCATATGCACTTGTGAATTATCAATGCTTGTCTTAAGCACTTGATGATATCGCCGTAGCTTAGCCATGGTTCAGTGGACTACTGGAGTCATGCATATACGCACCCGTCAATTCCAATCATCCTGCCTTGCCTCTACACAATCACTGAAACTCATAATTTACAACAGCCTACGTAGGATGGGTACTTCTTCCTTCCAACTAATTCGGAGGTTCTTTAAACTCACCAACAACTTTGTGGCTGCAGACATTGTAAAAAAATCATAAGCAGTCTGCTGCCTAAACCATTTGAACCATGTTCACTTGTCGTCCAGACTAATTAGAATTTGGGTCGCGGTTGAAGACTCTTCTTCTTATCCCCAAACATTTAGCAAGTCGATCCTTTTAATTTAATAGAACTTGGAGACATGGATAAGCGAAGGATGCTATCGAAAGCACAAGTGCCAAATGTCGAAAACCACTTTCCAATGTATTCGTCGTCTGCTAGACTAAACTCTCACTGTCACTATTAAAATTACTCTATTTCAGTCTGTCTAACATCCTAACTATATTTTCTAATGACTGTCTCAAGCAGTTTTGTTTTGAATTGAAAGTTGAAAGGGAAAAAGTACCTTAATGAATCCTTGAGACTTTAAATAGTCTGATACAAAATTAAGTTTAAAATTTAGCGTTAAATATTATAAGCAGTCTGCATGGCCTGGGATTTAAGTGATATTCAGAAATCATAAGTAGAATATTTACGAAGATACTCCCAATTATTAAAAGAAAAGATGTGGAAATGAAATTCCTATCGACTTGAGTCTGCAAATAGTTGTGTAACAAGTTGAAACTGATGAGAAATACTAATTGAATACAACCTTCGTTCTGATTTAAACTCGTTTTGGCTTCTCGTTTCACATATTGGTACAACAAAGTATTTGTTAGACCAGTAGTGGCATCATCATCAGGAGTATTAGGCCATTCGCCTCTCTTCTACCCGAATGAGAATTCAGCTTGGAGTCTTTGGAGGCTTGAAGCTTCCCAGTGTGCAGTGGCTTTTACCAGTCGTAAAAATGAATAAAAAGACAAAGCCGACCTGAAAATAAATCTGTCTCGTTTCCTAATTAAACGCCAAACCTAATAATCTATAATTGGACTGGTGGAAAGGTTTACGTTCCCTCCTAGTGAGTTGACCAAAAGGGCCGACTTCGAATTTTCAAGGAATCCCTAGAGCAAAATACACCCAAGGCTTGTTCATGAACTTCTCTAATTTTCTACCTACAGATATTTACCCACTTTTAGGGCAACAAAAATACTTCTCAAGTCTACCAACAGTAACATGTACTCCACACTACATGTATGGCCACACGGAGATCAATTTTTCAGAAAACTTTGAGAAATTCTTCACCAATTTAATCGATATTGAAGATTAGAATAGTTCAAATACTTTGACACTGAACCTGCAAGTAATCATGGTAAACATATTCTAGGGTAAATGAGCAAGAGGAGTTGAGCAGGTACATTTTATCCGCCACAAGTCAGAAAAATCTTACGAGACGAGGGCCGAGAATTTCTTGTTGTGGACACCAAAAGTACGGAATTCAGAATTTCTGTAACATAAAAGGCCTTTTAGTGAGATGAGGTTACGCAACGAGAAGTACGTAAGGTGAACCTTAAGGGACATTCTTAAGAGTCAATTTGACAATAATCTTATATAAAAAGGTGAATGATTTATAGTTTGAGAACATTAAAGTTGACTCATTGTCCCCAATCTTTATGCGCAACATAGTTACATTTGTCCTGAGAAATCTCTTAGAATTTTTGAATTCTAAAAGGCAGGCAAAAGACGCCCACAGCTCTTGAGTCCTTTTGAAAGTTTGAATAAGAAAAATGCGTTAAATTTTTAGATGGCAAGGCTTCACTCGAAAATAAGTGACTTTTTGAATCAGAGTGGTAGTTGTTCTTTTCATGAAATCGACTCCTTACTTTCTTATCTTCAATGAACTCAATAACAATTTGAGAGTACAAAGCAAAATGCTGCAACACAGGAGGATCCAAACTCAGAATGACAATGACAACTTTTGTGTCCAAAGAATTTCAACCTCTTCTGCGTACAATTATTGACTCCACCATTCATTCAAATCATTGTAGTTGTTATTATCACACTGCTTCCCTGGATCTTCATTCACAACTCCAACATGTTCTCGTGTAATGTACTTGTGTTACGTAGTAAACAGTCAACCACCAAACACTTAAAAAATTCCCATATGCGCTGATGTACCATGCTGAGATTTTCACAGAAGTCCGAGTTTCAATTTTCATAAACCACTGACAAAGCTTTCTAAAATTTTGGCCTGCAGAGAATGAAGCTTTTACCTCTACAACACGTATTATACGCAGCCTATGCAGCTGAACCAAACATTCTAAGTTTTCTAGATTTGTGTTTTGTATTT